>ML256667.1:1019-38472 GCA_005239495.1 Nicotiana undulata
CCCCCCCCCCCCCTTAATGGTTAGATTCATTCCTTAATGATGCATAGAAATTTATGTTATTTGATTTAAAATCAGTGATGAAATGCAGGTTTTTAAAGCTATGAAGTGCTGCTGGCTTGCACAGGAGCAGCAACTTTTCTTTATTTTTTTTTACTTATTATTTCATTTTAGGAAATTGTATTTCATAGTAAAAATAACAGTGTAACAGTGTAGATTTTATATTTTTATTTTTTTTAGTTGTAATATGGATTGGAAATTTTAAATTAATATTCAGCTTTATTTTTTTCTTTTCTTGCTAAATATGAAATTTTCTTGAAACTGGGCCAGCTTGATAAAATGGCCCATTAAGGCTTGAATCAACCAAGATCCCCAGGCTATTGGGCCAAAAGGGGTGAAGAAGCCCAAAGCTTTAGAGCTGCATATTTTAAAATTAATACAATATTTCATATGTTAGTCATTTAATTATTAGGATTCAATTAAAAGAGAAAAAAATCAGAAACACTCGTCTAAACCTTCGTATGATTTATTGTAAGCTAGTCTGTCCCAAGATTTTGAATATTATTGCGAACACCTATTTTCTTGAAATTCCGAAAAAAATACTCGTTTCAAATCTATTTAATTTTGAAATAAATAAGCCTCCTAAAGCATCCTTCAAATAACCGAAAATAGTGCATGTTCAAATCTGCGTCTGATTGTGTTTTACGAAGTGTGAATTCCTATTTCATGTTGTATTCTTCGCTCTCCTTAATTTAGTAGTGTTTACCGAATTATATTAATTGTTTCTTTCGCAAATAGACATAGTTAATATTGGTCCAAGGGATAAATGATAAATCGAGCTAAATTAGGCCATATCCCCAAATCCTCATGTATTGGATTAATGAATCTAGTTTGGGGATCATCCATATCAGTACATAGAAATGCCTTTCTAGATTAGTCCCATGACTTGATTTAGGAATTCACTTTAGATATAGTGAATCTCAAGCACCTTTCTTAATTAGATAGTGACTACCTTAAACTTAGAAAAATAAATTAATCATCAAAGTATATGTTTACGTAACTTTGAATGAAAATAACTAAAATAAATATTTTTCTCAAATTGTGTATACATTTACGCAACAAAAATAAAAGACAAAAATGAACACTCGTAGAGACACTTTTAGGAATGGATTTCTAAAAAATTATCGGAATTACGTACACGCTCGCGTAACGTAATTTCAGTTTCTTTTTTTACAACAAAACAAAATACGCGCATGCGCAACTTTATTAATCTTATTAAATGAGTTCAGTTTCGAGAATTGTGTACACGTCCGTGTGACAGGATTTTAGACACATTTTAAACTCTACGGGTTTACGTATACGTGACCCGTCTCAAATAACTCTTTGAATATAAAAGAATAATAAAAGCGGTAAAGATGTAAAAATGCACATAGGTAAAAAAATAGTAATTAAATTAGGCCAAGGTTAATCATTAAGCGACCATGCTAGAACCACGATACTCGAGAATGCCTAATACCTTCTCCCGGGTTAACAGAATTCCTCACCCAGATTTCTGGTTTGGAGACAATTTAACAGAGTCAAAATTCCTCAGTTTTGGAAATTTTAATAAATAAATGGTGTCCCGGAACACCGTAAAAAATCCGGGTGGTGACTCTGAATAAAATAAATTCCAAAAATTGAATAATGTCACTTAAAGTGGAAAAACTCCCTTATTACCCTTACTGGGTGAAAAAGGAGGTGTGACATCTTCTATCTTCTTTTTCTCCTGACTCGACCCTCTTGGTGAGTTCCTCGAGCATCCTCATGATGATGGGGTCAGTTCCTGACCCATTATTGCTCGATCTTTCTGGCACTGGCTCAACTCGAAGAGTTGTTTCTAGTCCTGTTGTGCTCAGAGTCTTTTGCTGTCTCTGTAGCTGAGCGATGACAACTTATTGTTCTTACAACATTTCAAGATTACTTGTAGGCTAACTTCATATCGAGCCTGTATTCTTTGTGCATCAGGGTTGTCCCCTCTACGTACACTCCATTCAACATCAGTGCCCAAATCAACGTGCACAGTAATATGAGAACCAACGTCGTCTAGGTGAGGAGCTGGTGCTACCCCAGGGTTGAGCAGTGGTACACCGATCCCTGAAGATGCTGCACTGTTTTCTCCAAGGACTCCGATGTAACAACCCGACCGGTCGTTTTGAGATCCAACGCGTTGTTCAGTAGTTGGGAGTCATAAACAGCTTCATTTCAGGTATTGTGACTTGTGGGTATTGTCAGAGTTGAAATTCAGGGGATTCGGGGTTAAATTGAAAGGAAAATTCTCATTTCAGAAGCCTTAAGTTGAGGAAATTAAGTAAGACTGGAATTTTGAGTAAACTGTGATGACCCAAAAGGGCATCTTATGTAAATTTAATTATGACTGTGTTCTGAGGCCTCGAAAGCCTCTGTGAATCTCACCTCGATGTGCGTGCGCATCCCGGGCGCGTAGCCGGGAAGCCTTTATGTGGAAACTTGATAAAGAGTTGAATTTATGATAATTAGTTGATTAAAGTTGACTTTGGTCAACATTTTTGGTGAACGGACCAGGATCCGTGATACGACGGTCACGGAAGGTCCGTAGGAAAATATGGGACTTAGGCGTATGCCCGGAATCGAATTCCGAGGACCCAAGTCCGAGAAATGAATTTTTAAAGGAAATTGTTTTATGAAAATATTAAAGGCTTATGAAAAATGAACCTTGATGTAAAACCTGTGCGGCCGGGCCCGTATTATGATTCCGGAGCACGGAACAGGTTCAATATGTGTTATTTAAGTTATCTGTGAAATTTGGTAAGAAACGGACTTGATTTGACGGGTTTCGGATCAAAATGAGAAAATTGGAGTTAATGAAGTTTTGAGGATTTTTAAAGAATTTGGAATTTGGCTTGAAATTTGATTTTATGTTTCCGAGGTCCGAATGAAATTCCGAGATCGGGAATAGTTCCGTTATGTCATTTATAACTTGTCTGCAAAATTTGAAGTCATTCCGAGTAGTATAGACCGGTTCGGCGCATTGAAGTGAATTCTAGAATTTCTTAAGTTCTTAAGTTGATTCAATTTGGTTTTGGGATTGAATTTTGAGTAAACGAACTCGGAATCAGGATCCGAAGGTTCTAGCAGGTTCGTATGATGATTTCGGACTTGGGCATATGTCCGGATCGGGATTTGGATAACCCGAGAGCATTTCGGTGTATATTGTGGAAGTCAGTCCCCTCCTTCAATCGGGACAAGTGGTCCGTCACTTGATTCTCACTCCCCTTGCAGTCTTGGATTTCAAAATCATATTCTTGTAGAAGAGGTACCCACCTCATAAATCTTGCCTTAGAGTCCTTTTTCCTCATCAAATAATGAAGTGCCGTGTGATAGGTGTGAACCATCACTTTTGGTACCCATTAGGTACCGGCGGAACTTTTCCATAGCAAAGACAATGGGTAAGAGTTCTTTCTCAGTCACCGTATAGTTGACTTGGGCCTCGTTCATGGTCTTACTAGCATAGTAGACCGAATGGAAGATGTTTTTAATTCTTTGCCCCAATACCGCTCCAATCGCCACATCGCTGGCATCGCACATGAGCTCAAATGGAAATCTCCAACTTGGCGCGGTAATAATAGGAGTGGTCATCAACCTATACTGGAGTAGTTCAAATGACTTCATACAATCATCATGGAAAACGAATTAAGCATCTTTTTCCAATAGCTTGCACAAGGGGTTCACCACCTTAGAGAAATCCTTGATGAACCGGTGGTAAAACCCCGCGTGACCTATAAAGCTCCTCACTCACTTGACGGAAGTGGGAGGAGGGAGTTTTGATATCACTTCAATTTTTTCTTTATCAACCTTAATACCATTCTTGGAAATCTTGTGTCCAAGGACAATGCCCTCATCGAGCATAAAGTGAAACTTCTCCCAATAAAGAACCAAGTTAGTTTCTTCACAACGTGTAAATACCTTATCCAGGTTGTCCAAACATTGTTCAAAAGAATCCCGCACAACAGAAAAATCATCCATGAAAACCTCGAGAAAGTCCTCCACCATGTAAGTGAAGATTGCCATCATACACCGCTGAAAGGTAGCCGATGCATTGCATAAACCGAATTGCATCCGCGAGAATTCGAACGTTCCATTCGAACAAGTGAAGGTGGTCTTCTCTTGGTCTTCAGGTGCAATAAGAATCTGCTTATATCTAGAATACCCATCCAAGAAGAAATAATAAGCACGTCCGGCTAACCTATCCAACATCTTATCGAGAAATGGAAGCGGAATATGGTCTTTCCTAGTAAGTTTGTTGAGCTTCCTATAATCCATGCACACTCTCCACTTGGTGACAGTTCTTGTGGGGATCAATTCATTTTTGTCATTTGTAATTACAGTCATGCCCCCTTTCTTTGGGACACATTGCACCGGCGAGGTCCACGAACTATCGAAAATGGGGACCACCCCAACATCCAACCACTTGATGATCTCTTTCTTGACTACCTCTTGCATGGCCTTAATAAATATTCTTTGATGTTCCACGGAGGATTTGGCATCCTCCTCCAATATGATTTTAAGCATGCAAAAGGCAGGGCTTATACCCCGAATATCCGCCAATGTCCAACATATTGCCTTCTTCCTTATTTGGAGCACCACAAGTGTGGAATATACATGCACGTTAGATAAGCACGAGGAAAAAATGACAGGTAAAGTGGAATAAGGTCCTAGAAACTCATACATGCAGTGTGAAGGCAAGGGCTTCAACTCCAATGTGGGAGGCTACTCGATTGAGGGCTTTGTTGGTGGAGTCTTCATGTTTTCAGGGTCTAAGGAAAGTTTTCGGGGCCCATATATATACGATCACATTCCTTGCAAAGCATTGACACATTCTACAAAGTCTTCCTTCTCATCCTCATCATGATTCAATAACACAGCTTCCAAGGTATCTTCAACATTAATCACAACACTTGTGTCATCAAAAATTACTTCGGTCACAAGATCCACGAACGAACACACTTCAATGCTATTATGCTGCCTCATTAATTTACAAACATGGAACACAACTCTTTCATTTCCTACCCGGAAGGTTAGCTCACCAGCTTCCACATCAACTAAGGCCTTCATGTATCTAGGAAAGGTCTCCCTAAAATGATTGGCACCTCATAGTCAACCTCACATTCAAGTATCACAAAATCTACGGGAAGTATGAACTTTTCGACCAGAACTAGCACATCATCAATTATCCCTAACGGCCTATTCATTGTCCGGTCCGCCATTTGCAACCTCATGGATGTGGGTCTTGGCTGCCCAATCCGGGTCTTGGATGCCCAATCCCCAATGTCTTGAACACATAATAGGGCATCAAGTTAATGCTTGCCCCCTAAGTCACATAAAGCTTTGGCAAAATCGGCACTCCCAATAGTTCATTGGATTGTAAAAGTAGCTGGGTTTTCAAACTTTGGAGCCATGGTATGCACAATGGCACTCACTTGATGTGTCATATTGATCGTTTCAAAGTTCATTGATCTTTTGTTTGTTACCAAGTCCTTCATGAACTTGGCATATCCCGACATTTGTTCTAAGGCTTCAACCAATGGCACATTTATGGACAAACTTTTCATCATATCAATGAATTTCTTTAATTGATTGTCATTATTTTGCTTTGCGAGCCTTTGAGGATATGGAGGAAGAGGCCTTGGCAAAGGATCCTTGGCCTTGGGCACTACCGGATCCAGTATGTGTATTACATGTTCCCTAGACGGGTTAACATCATCTTGTGCCTCCTCTACATTTTCATCAATATCTATCCTCACCTCATCATTTTCTTGAACATCATTGCTTGGCTCATCGTCATCTTGCATCAACACATCACCATTCACATTCTTTCTTTGGTTTGAGGCACTAGCAACTCCACATCTCCCACTTCTTATTGTAACGGCCACAACATGCCCCGTATTGTTCCCACCCTTCGGGTTCACCACGGTATCACTTGGTAGTGCCCCCTTAAGGCGAGTATTCAAAGCTTGAGAAATTTGGCCAAGTTGGACCCCCAAGTTGCGGATAGAAGTGTTGTGGGAGGCTAATTGGGCATCGGAGTAGGCTTTTTTCTCCATCATTTTCTTGAACATAATTTCAATTCGTCCCATCTCATTGTTGGACGAACTAGGACTTTGCGATGGATATGGAGGCTGGTTGTTCGGTTGTTGATACATCTGGGGACTTTGAAAGCTCGACCCCCGATTTCCTTGATTGTTATTGTTCCACCCCCCTTGATTTTTGTTGCCTCCCCAATTACTTTGATTTTTGCCACCCCTATAGACTTGATTATTTCCTCCCCAATTGCCTTGATTTCCTTGATTACCCAAATTTTGATTGTTGTTGTTCCCCCGATAGCCTTGGTTATTGTTCTTTCCACCATTCAAATTTCCTTGTTGACCTTGGTTGGCCCGATTACCTTGGTTTCCCTTTGATCTCCATTGTTGTTGATTTGGAGCATTGCTACGTTGACCTTGATAATTGTTGACATATTGAATCTCTTCACATGCATCATCTTGATTGCACCCACTATTACGTTGCTAAAATTTCTCCGGATGGTTTTGTACTTGTTGACCTCGTTGCCTTCTCTTGTTGACCATCATGTTTACTCCTTCCATGGCATTCACTTGTTTTGGCCTTGAACGTGTTGAAGCTGAGCATTGGCCAATTGGTTCATTATGGTTGTCAACTCCGCAATAGCTTTCCCATGATCATGTAACTCCTTGTGTAGGTGAATAACATTTAGGTCACTCTGAGGGAACATTGGCTCTACTTTGCCATGTCGAAGAGGTATCCACCATCTCATCCAATAATTCACAAGCTTTAGAATACGACATGTTCATGAAATTACCCCTGGTGAGTTGATTTACCACACATCGATTCTTCGTGTTGATCCCCCTATAGAATGTTTTTTGGATCATGGACTCGGTCATATTATCGTTAGGGAACTCTTTGACTATGGTGCGATACCTTTCCCAAATCTCATGCAACGGTTCATTTGGCTCTTGATTCAAAGCTATAATCTCATCTCTTAGCGTCGCCATGTTCTTTGGGGATAAGAACAAGGCTATGAACCTTTCAACCATCTCATCCTAAGTGTGAATAGAATGGTTGGGAAATCCGTCTAACCAATCCAAAGCCTTCCCATGTAGATAAAAGAGAATAGCCTTAACCTCAATGCGTCCTCGGAGTCATTCGTTTGCTTGCTCCCTCAACACGTATCAACAAAGCCTTTGAGATGCTTGTAGGCTATTTGATGTGGAGCTCCGATGAAGAAACCCCGTTGCTCAAGCAGTATAAGCATAACATTGGTTATCTAGAAGTTGCCCACCCTAATATGGGGCGGGACGATTGCACTAGCATAACCTTCATTGGGAAACACCCGGCGTGCTTCTCTTGGTGTAGGTGGGGGAGGGTTTTGGATATTATCATGAGGCGGTCGGCCTCTCCTTTGTACTTGAGGCTGAAGACTAACCTCATCCACTTGATCATCATCTATGTTTTCCCCCTTGATTATTGTTGCCTCCCCAGTTACTTTGATTGGCGCCACCCCTATTGCCTTGATTATTTCCTCCCCAATTGCCTTGATTTCCTTGATTACCCCAATTTTGATTGTTGATGTTCCCCCAATAGCATTGGTTGTTATTGTTGCCACCATTCCAATTTCCTTGTTGACCTTGGTTGGACCAATTACCTAGGTTTCCCTGTGATCCCCATTATTCTTGATTTGGAGCATTGCTCCGTTGACCTTGATAATTGTTGACATATTGAATCTCTTCACATGAATCATCTTGATTGTACCCACTATTACGTTGCTCAAATTGCTTCGGATGTTTTTTAACTTGTTGACCTCGTTTCCTTCTCTTGTTGATCATCATGTTTACTCCTTCCATGGCATTCACTTGTTTTGTCCTTGAACGTGTTGAAGCTGAGCATTGGCCAATTGGTTCATTGTGGTTGTCAACTCCGCAATAGCTTTCCCATGATCATGTAACTCCTTGTGTAGGTGAATAACATTTAGGTCACTCTGAAGAACAATGGATCTAGTTTTCCATGTCGAAGAGGTATCCGCCATCTCATCCAATAATTCACAAGATTTAGAATACGGCGTGTTCATGAAATTACCCCCAGAGAATTGATTTACCACACACTGATTCTTCGTGTTGATCCCCCTATAGAATTTTTGTTGGATCATGGCCTCGGTCATATTGTTGTTAGGGAACTCTTTGACTATGGTGCGGTACCTTTCCCAAGTCTCATGCATCGGTTCATTTGGCTCTCGTTTGAAAGCAATAATCTCATCTCTTAGCGTCGCCATGTGCTCCGGGGAGAAGAAATTGGCTATGAACTTATCGGCCATCTCATCTTAATTGTGAATGGAATTGTTGGGCAATCTCTCTAACCAATCCAAAGCCTTCCCACGTAGAGAAAAAAGAATAGCCTTAACCTCAATGCGTCCTCGGAGATATTCGTTTGCTTACTCCCCTAACATTTATCAACAAAGACTTTGAGATGCTTGTAGGCTATTTGATGTGGAGGTTCAGTGAAGAAACCCTATTCCTAAAGAAGTATAAGCATCACATTGGTTATCAGGAAGTTTCCCACCCTAATCTGGGGCGGGACGATTGCACTAGCATAGCCTTCGTTGGGCAACACCCAGTGTGCTTCTCTTGGTGGAGGTGGAGGAGGGTTTTGGATATTATCATGAGGCGGTCGGCCTCTCCTTTGTACTTGAGGATAAATATGAACCTCATCCACTTGATCGTCATCTACCTCCTCCCCCAATGGTATATTTCTGAGGGCCTCGTTGTTAAGAGCCATTTCGTACCTAAAAGCAACTCACAAAAGAAATTAGAAAAATTGAAGGAAAGAAAGACAATACACAGAAATATTTATATATATAGCTAAGACTATCTAACTCCTCGGCAACGGCGCCAAAAATTGATCGGGTCCAAGCCCACACTACTATTGAGTAGCGAGGAGGTTGATGCAATAATAACCAAACTAAGGTCGGGATTGAATCCACAGTGAGTTAATAATTGGTATTATGTTTATATCTAAGTGAGATGCGAGTTTTGAATCTAATTGCACTTCCACAAATTTGGTTGATATTCTACTTTTATTTTTACTCTATTGAATGCAATTAATAAAACTAAGGACAATATTTTTGTTTTGGGTTTTTCAAATTGTTAACGGGACTAGGGTCGTGACTTTTACCTAGGTCATTATCTAACGGGTTGTAAAATCTAGGGCAAGCTTGATTAGTTGGGATTGTAATATAGCTATCACACCCGGGTACTCACTCTATACCTCTCGGTAGTTTGAGTGATTTTGCCCAATTTGGCTTTCTCAAGTCCAAACTAGTATTGATACAAATCAAGTGATATTAGCTCAAGTCGGGTATTACTATCTCTAGGTTTAACCCTTTAATTGGGGCTATCAATTTCTTGAGTTCACCCTAATTTCTTGTTAGCCTAATTTTCCTAGACTTAGTCCCTCTTTTTCAAGTAGAGACTAAGTCATTAAGGCATGAATCAATGTTTGCAACCATTAGTTCTTGTGTTCTATAAAGAACTAAGCTAAATATCACTAACTCGTTCACAAACAAGCCTAATCAAACACCCATTAAATACCTACACTAGGGTTGGGTCACAATCCTAGCTTTGGGTTTAGCTACTCATGAAAATAGAAGAAATTAAAGAAGAATTGAAGATATAATACATAATATTAGATTATGGGATGAAAATCTAATCTTTAGATATGAATCTAGTACAAGTTTCCCAAAAGCAGTAAAAGTAGACGTCTCAGGTGCTTTTCTAAAACATAAATTAACCTAAAAATAACAAAATGTTCTATTTATACTAAGCTGAAAATATCTAACAAAAATGCCCCTGCAGGGGGTTGTGCGGCCGCATAATTCTGAGGGCGGCCGCACACTTGATTCTGCGGACACATAATTGTGGTGCGGTTTGAATTCTGGCTTGAGTTGGACTGTTGCGGACCGCGCAATTCTGAGTGCCGCCGCGCTCATCATTATGCGGCCGCATAAAAGTGATGTGGTTCGCACTTTCTTGACCTTGGGCTTGGAACAACTCTCCGAACCTTCATTCATGCGGACCACACAATTGTGTGTGCAGCCGCACTTGACATCCTGCAGCCGCACAATTTTGGTGCGGTCTGCACTCCTTCATTTTTCCCAAGTTTCCAACTCTCTGATACTCATTCATCGCGGACCGCATAATATTGAATGCGGCCGCACAATATTGGTGTGGTCCGTACTCCTTTATGTTGCAAAAATACCAAGTCTATGAATCTCATTTCTTGCGGACCACATAATATTGAAAGCGATCTCACAATGACTTTTGCAGCCGTATACAAAATCATGCGGTCTGCACAGTTGGGCTCTTTTTCCTGTTTTGGCTCTTGTTCAACTTTTGACTCCTTTATGAGTTGATTTTGATACCTTTGGCTCATATTGAACAATTCTTGTAAGGAAGCACATATCATTAGTTTCTCGGAATACTTTTAAGCAGTTTTTACCTAAAACACAAGTAAAAGAGAGCAAATAAGAGGTCAAAATCCCTACTTATCATAGTTCTTCTTGACTTGTGCTTCACTTGAAACATATGATAACATGAGCACAAATATCCATGCTAGAGATAATCATCTTCGTTCATGTTATCCTAATTAAACGTTATATACTATTCTTAAGATTGTTAACTTAGTCGATTTAGTTCAGGTCATATTTTATATCATGAACATATATCTATATTCGTTATCCTTGTGATACTTGAGTTTTCATGTTCATGCTTATGTTTTGTTGAGATACTTGAATATTATGGTTCTTGAAATTTGGCTTTGCCTATTAGTTCAAAAGTTATGATTAACTGTCACGTGGAGTATTATGCTTAATAACTCTTCTTGATTTTATCTATACTTCCCACCTTTCTTAGTATTGTTTTATATACAGTTGGTGAGAAAAAGTACATTACACGAATAGTCTTTTCATGCTTGTGAGGAATGTTAATCCATGAATGAATGACATTTCCATGCTTCTTGACATTTTTATTAGTGCATGAAAGGTGTTTCCGTGCTTGGTGAAGAATAGTGATATGGATCTGGTACGAATGGTGTTTCCGATTAGGATAAGTGTTTACGGCATGAAGGGTGTTTCCACGCAAGCGAGGATAAGAGACATGCATTAAATTGAGTTAACCTTTCCAACACATATACATTTATGCCTTTTACCTCAACTGTTATTGTTGCACCTATGCTTTCTATCTTGCTTGTTGTTGTAACATATATGCCTACTATCTTTTTTTTATTGTTATCCACACACATTATTTGTTAGTGTTATTCACGTGATCTACACCTTGTTTATTATTATCATCTACATGTTTCTACCTTATTTGTTACGATCATTTACATGTCTCTATTGTTTGTTGTTGCTACATTTATTTCTTCTACCACGGTTGTTGTTCCTATACATATATGACTTCTACCTTATCGTTTATGTTAGCTATGTGTCTTTTACCTTGTTTGGTATTGTTATACATATGTTTGCTTTATTGAAAAAGCATGTTTTTGGTAAATAGCTTTTTTATTAACCAAAAAAAGTATCATTTACAGATTCCAGGCAAAGAGCCGACCTCTTGCACTCCTATTTACATATGCGGCCCCTTAGTCCTCTAGTTTAGCTAATAGTAATTATAGGAAAACAAGCAAATGTTTAGCTATCTCACTAAGAGTATGAACTCAGCAGACGCAAAGGCTTGCGTCATTTCCTAAGGTTTTGTCCTCTAATGTGAAAACAGACTGATGTTTCTTTACTGACTCTATCTTCATCATAGGTGTTGTTCTGCAACCTTAACAGAATCCTCTCCCTCTGTATGACATAGCCTGCCATCGCGTATGCACAACTGGTGATAGCTGCTAGTCCATTTTTCCTCTTGGGCCAATTGCATACCCTTTGTAGTTCATGTTTTGCATCACCTCTATTTCTTATATGCCCAATCCAGGCCAGTAATCTTAGCCACAATGCACTTGTAACAGTGCATTCAAAGAATTATATGTGCATGTGTTTCAATGCTACCATGACAAAAAAAAAGCCATAGGAGCTTATAATCCTATATCTGCAGTCGATCCACTGTTGCCAGCCTCTTTTGCACTGTTAACCTTAAGATAATTTTTTCTTATGGATGGATGTTCTGCTGCAGTGTAAGGCTTTTCTAAGGGACTTTGGGGTGATGAGGAATCGGCTGTAGGTAGATTTTCTTTAATAAAGAACGAACCGTCAATACTTTGCATTGTTTTTAACTTTGCAGGTAATTTACCTTGTACTACAACCTATTTTATAACCATATACCGAGTTTCAATAATCTTCTTGACTACCCAACTTGTTGTCTTAGGTATAGAGCATGAGTCAAGAGTTTATTTCTTGATGTATTAGCTGTGTACCCACTTTTTTCAGAGACAATCTTTTTTTGTGCAATTGACCATGACTGCTTTATTATTGCATCCTTGTTACATATACATAGATTCAGGAATTCATGCCTCCAGCTACTTGGGATAAACACACTTTGTTCCAAGACACCAATGCTTTCTTTGATAGATTTATCATTCCATCTCACAAGAAGGTTCTATATAAACTTTCAATAGCTTTCATTTCCTTATTTGGTATCCCAAATATATGTGCCCACTAAGTTAGTATTCCAAATATTAAAGATTTTATCAAGTGAAGTATGTTTGTATAAGAGAGGAGTTTTGGAGACCAACACTTCATCCTAGTAGTAATTTTTCAATAAAAGGAAAATATTGATTAACTAAAAGCTTTTTAGCTGACAGTGGAACCCACAAATATTTGAAAGGTAGATCACCCAAGGAATACCCCAAGAGCTGCATTATGTTTTGTTTGATTTCGTCTGTCACAACTGTTATGTAAATGGAGCTTTAGGTAATATTAGTCATAGACTTGAAGCTTGTGAGAATGCTTGAAAAGCACAATTTAATAACCTAACAGACTCCTTATCTACTCTCCAAAACATAAGCAAGTCATCAGCAAAGTAAATATGAGTAACTCTTAGTTTCCTACACTTTGGATGGAAATTAAAATCACCATTAGTGATCAATGAATTCATCTATCTTTGCAAATACTCCATAGATATGATAAAAAGGTAGGGGGACATTGGGTCCCCATGTCTAATTCCTCTCTGCCTAGGAAAAGGCTTGGCGAGTCCTATCCATTAATGACCAGAGAATAGGAAATAGTAGATATGCATTTCATGACCCATTGCACAAATTTGTGGGGAAAACCAAGATCGACCATGACTTTTATGATAAAGCTTTATTCTAATGTGTCATAATTTTTCCTAGGGTCCACTTTAATACATATCTAGGGGATAAACCTCTCCTACCACATCCATTGAAGATTTCGTGGCTGAAGAGTATGTTGTCCAGGATGGATCTGCCTTTAATGAATGTCGATTGGGATTGGCTGACATTATCACCAACAACCTTGCTGAATATTCTAGTTAAAACTTTGGCTATGATCTTGTACATGGTGGTACATCATAAAATTGGCCAATAGTCCTTTACCTGAGTTGGTAAAGGAACCTTAGGCACCAGTGTGATTTCAATACAATTGATGGCATGCAACATCTTGCCAGTTTGGAAGAAGTAATGTACAATAGCATACACAACCTCACTGACTACCTCCCATTGCTTGAGAAAAAATTCAATAGGATAACCATCTACTCCAAGTGCTTTGTCTAGGGGAATTTCCCTTATGTCTTCCAAATTTCATCATTTGTTATCTCTTGCACTAGTTGACACTGTTGCTGATAGATCAAACAAGTGCCTTTTTTATTACCTCTGAATTTGGACAAGGTGGTTTGGAGGCTCTTTCCCCATATGCCCAGTGAAAGGTTTGGTTATTATATTTGTGAAACGTGTTCATTATTTCTCTTATTTGATCCTTCCACTATTACTTGTTTTTCCATGTTGTTTCTCTTTCATATCAGCTTCACATGTTATGTTAGTGAGTACCTTTTGAATTAAATACCTCTCCACTTTTGCACCGAGGTTAATCAAGATAAATACTAATTACATGGGTCAGTTGTACTCATACTAGGCTTTTGTACTTTGCGTGCAAATTTTGGAGCTATGTGGTTGCTGAGTCCATGGATGAGCATTCAGAACTTTAGCTTTCCAGCCATTAGCTACAATCTTGTTCATGGCATCTTAGAATTATAATTCTATTTATGTATTTTCAAACAAATGATGTATTTCTTCCTGCCAACGTTGTAAAATTCGACATCTTAATTAGTTGCTCATAACATGTGCTACCGAATCTTGGGGAAGATGTACCTATACTTATACGCTTGCTTATGTATTTATTGATTATATTCTATTTGGAATATGCTTTATGTTAGTTGTCTTACCTAGAAGGTTAGGGTTAGGTGCCATCACAACTTTGTGGAATTTTGGGTCGTTAAAATTTTTCTCATGGTAGTTTAGGACTTGTATTTCCGTTTATGTATATTCCAAACAAATAATGTATTCTTCTTCATACCAGTGTTGTACTTATTTTCTTTGTCTCTCATAACTTGTACTACCAGTACCGGGTTAGTTGTAAAGTCTTTTGTATTCTTCTTTTATTATTTATTTGATAATTTTTTGTTCGAGTTGCGTTGTCCGTTGTCTGGCTTACCTCGCCGGTTGGGCTATGAGTCATCACGATATTGGTGGGATTTTGGGTCGTTATAATTTTATGGGCTTCAGGCTCAACTGAAAGCTCTCTTAGAATTTGGATCTTATCCATTGTCCCATTCTTGTGAGTCATCGCCCAAGGCTCCTCATCCTCTATGTGATTGTTCTGTCCGTGCGAAAGATGAAGGTTCGTCAAGTGATGGAGGAGATGTGATACAACACTCTTTGAATTATGTTTATATTGATAACTCCTTCTTGAACTATATTGTGCTACAACTGGTACTTTTTAGATGTTGTAGTTTGTGTTTTGGTTGGAAATTGAATGTTATGAGATTGTTGTAGTTGGTGTTTTGTTTGGGGATCATTCGGGATATTATTTTAGTGTTGGTAGTTTTAGAGATTGTTTGAAAAGCTATTTTGGTTGATTGACATCAATATAGTGCTGAATTGGGTTGTTTTGGATTGTTTTTCTCATTTTAGCAAGATGTATAACTGAAAACCACTTGTTGTGTCATATTTTTGCCCAGAAAATCAACCAAAAACTGTCTGAGCCGGTCAGTTTCATAAAAAAAAATAAGACCCAAAAATTTAAAGAAACTGACCAAAATCAAAATTCTACCTAGAATGTACAGCATCAATCGAACATATCGATCGGTTAGTTGACCTCTTTTTAATACCATTTTGAACAAAACAATCGATATTAGGTAGTTAATTTATTTATTTTTAAAAATAATTAATTTGGTTTTACCGACAGATATTGTTTGGTTTTTTATTTTATCTTTGGGATGCATATTAGGAAAAAACCAATAAACATTTGGTTAAACATACTGACTGATCCAGTTGGTTTCAGGTATCGCCCGGTTTTTTTGTGACTTATTTGTTTCGGTTGGTTTTTCTTAGAAACTTACCGCTGTAAGTCGATCATATTTAATGGTTTCAAGTAGTGTTTTAGTAGTTGCATATTCAGAGAGACTTGTAGAAAAATCCACCATTGTCTATTGTGAAAGCGGGTAATGCTTGTCAGCATAGACAACTTTCGGTGGATTACAAACACATATGTACAAACTTCTTGAACAGTGCCTACCAGTGCACCTACTGATTGATAAGTGCCTCAATATTCTTTTGTGGTTCATGCTTCCTTCATGTATGAGTATTTACCCGTAAAATGACACAGTTAAATTTATACGTGGTTTCTAGAAAAATAAATTAATTCGATCCTGGAATACTAAAAGAATTGAAGAAATATGAAATACTTAGCCTTGAGATGAAGATGAAATAGCAGAAATAGTAGTTCTGGTAGCAAGGGTTCCGGGCACAACAACAACGAAATCAAAAAGTAAGAAGGCAAAGTTGTATAAATCTTTTAATAGATTATAGCAAAAGTTTTCCAGAAAATTCCCTTTTTACAATGATAACTAAGCTCACAATATATAGTTGCGCCTAGGGAACAAGGTTCTATAATCATGCCCCTCCTTAGTGTACATTAAGAGGGTCATTGAAGAATGTTTAAGGACGGGCATGATTGACAGATTCTTTGTAACATGCAGTATATTAAGTGCTACAGAATATTCTTCATTAAACGCTATCGGGTGGCTGACATTTATTGCATCTTTATGAGCATCATTCTTTCCTGTAACAAACTGAACAGTTGTATTCGGTTTTATCTACCCTCTTCCTCCAGTTTCATGTGTCACTCTCTTACGCAATTACATAGCATAGCATATTTTACCATATACAGATAGTCTCCCTACTTTCGACATAACTTTGTGTCACCGTAAAGTTGGTAGAAACGTTCCTTTTGGTGGAAATTTCACTGACCCCCTTTGAGAGACTTCTGAAGGTTGATTAGACGCACGTCTTTCCACATTTAAAGCCTCGAACACGCGTCATCTCGTGATTCAACAGCTTTTTTAACTCAGCTCACATGCCGACTTCAACCTTTCCTCAACTTCCTTATTTAGGAGAAAAAACTTTTTCACTGAAATGGCATCCTCTTAAAAAAATGCTAGTTCTTCAAAGAACAAAGGTAAAGTTGACGATGTCGCTCCCCCTACGGTGAGTACCATTGTCCCAAAGAGCCTGATCACCACCAAAGATTTCGAAGAGAAGTTTCTTTTAGCTAACTCTCATACATGAGTTGTTGGCTGATACCCTTTTTTCATCCGTCCTTCTAGTATTCTTGTTGTCAAGGAAGATTGTCGTTGATAGGATTTATACATTTTCGCTCCTGATCTGGTGGAGGGGGTAACCTTACCCAAGGAGGGTTTTACATACTTTTACACATATCCCTTTACTTTGGGAGCGTTTTCTCTGAGTGGGGAGATTAATTACATTATTACAGAGTTCTGTCTCCACTTTCAAGTGTGTTTGGATCAAGTAAGTCCTTCCGTGTGGAGGACGATTGCTTGTCTTTTGTGCATGTGCCAACAAACGGGAGAAAGGCTATCCCTCTCTCACTCGATGAACCTCTATTCCCCTAAAATCTTTCGTGGGGGGATGATAAACTTCAGTAAACGCGGCCACCATGCCCTGCTATCTAGCATGGATGATGACAGCGACCGTTGCTGGAACGGTTTGTTGCACTTGCCACTAGTTATTTTATTCCGGCAATAGCTTCATCTTTTATAGAATCATGGAATCGCACTCATAAGCTCCTTGTTTAATATTTCTTTCATTGGAAGTTTCTCTTATCCTTATCGACCCTTCTTCTTCCGAATGTTTCAACAACTCGATAGGTTCCACCTAGGGTTGAAGGCTTGGGCTAGTGGTGTCACACCCCGTCCTTGGGGAGCGCGACAAACACTCAACAGAGATACCCGATCGAGCAAGCCTACACAATGTCATCTACACAAAACAACCAGGAATCAAGAGAAGAATACATTTCGTTAGTTAGACAGTAAGAGGTCATGTGAACAACACTAGTTCATTGCCATGAGTTACATCATTAACAAGTCACAAAAATAGTACACTATACGATCATAGTTGAAGTGGAGCAAGAGATACAATTATAACATTTTTAGTTTAATCTTCCCAAAACAAGATATAACCCATACTACGTCTACGGAGCCTCTAATAGAAACAAAAGAGTGCTACGATAGTGCCGACAACAAGGCTCCAACTATACCTCAACGCAAAAACCACCATCGATCGTGAGCTCTAAGTCATGTGTTGGACAGTTCTTTTCATGATTCATGAGTTTCATAGAAACATATGTGATCACCTTTATGTTACATCAATACACACCCAATTCCGATCCTTGAAGCCTCACAATATACCACAAACCCATTTGTATCCTCTGGTAGGGTTAACACCGGTGTCGTAGTCAATCCTGATTTTAACTCCCCGAAGCTCATTTCACAAGCATCTGACTATTGGAACTTCGCCGCCTTCTACTTCAATTTTGTCAACAGTGAGGCACGAGTGGAGAACCCCTCCACAAATTTCCTGTAGTACCCGACTAAGCCCAAGAAATTGCGTATCTCCGTTAGAGTTGTAGGTCTAGGCCGATTCTTCACAGCTGCATTCTTCCGAGGATCAACCTTAATTCCTTCTCTATAGACAACATGACCAAAGAATGTGACAGATTCAAGCTAAATTTCGCATTTCGAAAACTTTGCATACAACTCGTGCTAATACACAGTCCGCAAAACTGCCTTGAGATGATCGGTATGGTCCTCTGGACTTCTCGAATACACAAGAATATAGTCAATGAACACTATCACAAAAGATTCGAGGAACGGCTTAAAAACTTGATTCATAAGATCCATGAAAGCTGTCGGAGAATTTGTTAGCCTAGAAGACATTACCCGAAATTCAAAGTGCCCATCTCGGGTTCTGAAAGTTGTTTTCGGAAAATTATGCTCCCTGATCTTCAATTGATGATACCCGAATCTCAAATCAATCTTGGAGAAATACTTTGCACCCTACAATTGATCAAACAAATCATCTATCCTTGGTAATGGGTACTTATTCTTGATCGTAACCTTGTTGAGCTGTCAATAATATACACACATTCTCAGTGACCCCTCTTCCTTCCTTACAAAGAGAACCGGTGCGCCCCAAGGAAATACACTCGGCCGAATGAAACCCTTCTCGAGCAAGTCCTTCAATTGTTATTTATGTTCTTCAATTCTGCCGGTGCCACTCTGTGCAGTGGGATTGGTATAGGCTTTGTACCTGGAATCACATCAATCCCAACATCAATCTCCCTGTTTGGTGGGATCCTAGGGAGCTCATCCGGAAAGACCTCCAGGAATTCATTCACAATAGGCACAAACTCAAGTGTAGGTGCCTCATCATCCATGTCCGTAACCCGAACAAAGTGGTAAATCCACCCCTTGTTGATCATCTTCGTGGAATTAAGGTAAGAAATAAACCTGCCCTTTGGTACCACATCATCCCCTTCAATTCACTCACCGACTTATTTAGAAATTCAAACCTAACGGTCGTAGTTCGGCAATATAGCTTGGAAAAACATGAATAAAGTCGGTCCATCCCCATTATTATATCAAAATAAACCATCCCCAATTTAATGAGATCAACCATGGTGTCCCGACCACGTACCGTAATAACAAAATCCCTATAAACCTACGCGACCAATCACCAACTAGAGTAGATACAAAGAACGACTCTTGAAGATGTTCCGGTTCTATCCAAAATTTCATAGCAATATAGAGGCAGACATATGACAAGGTGGAACCGGGATCAATAAGAGCATATACATCATGAGATTGGACAGTCAATATACATGAGACAACATCCGGAGAAGCCTCTGAACTCTGGTGACCCTTCATAGTATAGAACGACTATGTCATCCAGAACTATGTGTACCACCCCTAGCTGCACCACGCCTTGTAGGTGATGGAGTGGCTCGAGCTAGAGGAGGTGTTGCGGATGTAGTAGTTGTAGAACTGGCTAACTGTGTTGCACCCATGCCCATGCTCTAGCGGGATGAACGGGAATCCCTCTGAATGTTACCCCTAATACTGCACCCGTACCATATGGGTTGGTCCATGGAGCAGGCCCCAAAGTGCATCTTCCCACATGTAGGGCATGGGGACCTTCACTGCTGCTGGAATCTCCCTCAAGGCTGACCCTGCTGGCAGGGTCCCCTCTTTCCCTGGCTGAGCCAGAAACGACTCCACTGCTGCCGACTGGGCCCTTATGTTTGTGCACTGCTTAAACACTGGGCAAAGGACTTGGATGGCCCTAACAACCCTCTCCTAAGTGTTGACCTGCCACCACCACCACCAAAAGTACCACTAAATTTTCCCGTTGACCGTGCCTTACTGCTACCCTCTCGCTCAATTTTATTCATCAGTTTGTGTGTTTCTGTGGCTTGAGCAAATGCCACAATCTTACCATAGTTCATATTAGAATTCAAGGCAGCTGTAGCGCTCTCATTAATAACTATGGAGCTAAGGCCCTACATAAACCGACACACTCTAGCCTCCATAATGGGCAACATGTAGATGTCATACATAAACAAGCACACGAACCTCATATGATACTCACACACAATCATGCTACCTTGTTTCAGACTCTCAAACTCGGCGGCACGGTCTGCCTTAGTCTCTGCAAACAAGAAATGGTCGATAAACGCGTCGGCAAACTCACTCTACCTCGCCGGAGGTCTCCCATCCTCACGAGATGCCTCCCACATCTCAAAGCAAGAATAGGCCACCTCTTTCAGGCGGCAGGAGGCCAAATCCACTTCCTCCGTCTCAGTAGCACGCATAACTCAGAGAGTCTTACGCATCTCATCGATAAGGTCCTGGGTGTCCTCTTCAACATCAATACCTGTGAACACCAGAGGATCCAATTGAAGAAACATGTTCACCCGGGAACTAGTGGAATCCCCTGGCTGAGCAGAAAAAGTGGGTGCACATTTGATCTCTAGGCCTAGGAAGCCACTATATCAGCCAACATTTAAATGGCTCCCCTAACATCCCCGTCATAAATATCGGGACCAGAAGCTGAGGTCGGAGGTGGAATAGCTCCACCCTCAGCAAGTGTTGGAACTGGGGCATTATGATAAGGATTAGTAGAATCAGCTAGTGTAGTAGATGGGGGAATATCCTAACCCCTTGGGTGCTCCTTCTCTAGTTATTGCCATCTTCCTAGGTGTCGCGTATTGAAAATCAGAACAATGCACGAGCTAAAGGCGGAATAGTATTATAATCTTCTTTATCTAACGATATAGAACATCAAAGAAGGGTGTAATTGCAAAATTCCCAAGTAGCCTACCAATTATAGATGTGGTCGACAACACACTAATTAGAAGTACTCTACTAGGCACGCCCAGTCCTTGGGGAGCGACAGGTGCTCAACCGAGAAATACCCCAATCGAGCAAGCCTGCACAATGTCGTCTACCCAACTCACCCATGAATAAAGAGAAAAATACATTTCATTAATTAAGCAGTAAGAGGTCATGTTAAAAACACTAGTTCATTGCCATAAGTTATATCGTTAGCAAATCTCCAACATAGTACACTATACGATCATAGTTGAAGTGGAGCAGGAGATATGATTACAATATTTTCAGTTTAACCTCCCCAAAACAAGAAATAACCCACACTACCTCTATGAAGCCTCTAACATAGACAAAGGAGTGTTACAACAATGCCGATAACAAGGCTCCGGCTATACCTAAAAAGATACAGGACCCCGAAATGAAGTGGGGCTCACCAAGTCATTTGAGGTGAGGGTGTGTTGCTATCACGGATCAACACCACCTGCTATGGAAACACGTGCATACACTAAAGATGCACTGACCCCACCAAAAAGGGACACTAATAGTTATTGAATAGTACTAGTATGTAAAACTAAGCACCCTCTCAAACAGAACAGGTAACAGTAAACGGAGAAGGAAACATGAAATCAATAAGAGACTCAAACAGTACCAAGGTGTCAAGTAACGGGAAAGGTAAATTTAAAGTAAGTTTAAGTCTTTTTAGGCTGGGAGTTCTTTAGCACCGATATACCATCATGTTTTTAACATGGAGTCTGATCTCAGCCTGATCGACTAAGCCATATCACCATGAGACATCAACTCATAATACCACCATGTGCGCAACATGGTGTTTGATCTCAGCTCGATCGGCTAAGTCGTCTCAACACAATGTCGTGTGGGTCGACCTCACATTATATCTCGGTAGAAATAATCTCATCCCATTTAAGGGGAAACATCTCAACACCTCAATCTCATCCCATATAAGGGGAAACAAGATCATCACATTAACATGGGGATTTACCCCTCAATCGCTCCTACACTGGTACGTGTAGTTTCGGGGTTAGGTTATTTTGACCTACCCTTCCTCGATGACTAAACGATACTCCCAAAGAATTTGTTATTTAAAGGATTTACCACTCATTTAATTTTCTTTTACATATCATTCATTTCATTGGAACCAATGGCCATAGCGCAATATCATTATTGGCACTTGGCCGCACATCATATTTCATGCTCTCTTCTTTCGCTTTCAAATATCATTATGGATAATCAACTTTCAAATTACGACTTCAAATAAACATGTGAGCACATAAGGTTGTTAAGCACATGGAGATTTCCTACTCAATTGGCATAACATCTTTCATTTGAAGTTTGCTTGAAATCACAACATTTTAATACATGACTAATGCTTTGAACACACACCCAAAGAACAACATAATATTATAAGAATATTCTGAATACATTTTGAACATATATATATATATGGAGAATCATTTGGTGGGGGAGGTCAATTTGTAGGGGAGGGTCATCAGAGCCATCTCCGTCTTATGCTCAGTCTTCAGCCAGTGCACTGCTAGAGGGACACAGTCAGCAGTAGGGGAGTCATTTCAGGCCAAATCAGGGCAGCATGGGTCCCCACCATCAAGACTGATCAGGAGGGAGATTCCAGCAGCATCGGAGGCCCCCATGCCCCAAGTGTGGGAGGATGTACTTGGGAATCTGCTACATGGACTTGCCTCTATGTTAGGGGTGCGGAATGAGGGGTCATATTTTGAGAGAGTGTCGTTCATCCTGCCAGGGTGCGGGAAGGGGCACAACACAACCATACAGTCCTGCAGCTGCTACATCTTCAGTACACCCTCGAGCTCGAGGCAAACCAGCACCAACATGGCATAGTGTAGCTAGGGGTGGTGCACAGGGTTTAGGAGGACCCAACTGTTTTTATGCTATGAGTGGTCACCAAAGTGCAAAGGCTTCTCCAGATACGTGACCCAAGAATGTGAAAGATTCGAGCCAAAATTCACATTTTGAAATTTCGCGTACAATTGGTGTTGATGAAGAGTCTGCAACACTGCCCTGAGATGATCGGCATGGCCTTCTCGACCTCGTGATTACACAAAAATATCGTCAATGAACACTATCACAAAAGAGTCGAGAAAAGGCTTAAAGACCCGATTCATAAGATCCATGAAAGCTGTCGAGGCATTTGTTAGCCTAAAAGACATTACCAAAAATTCAAAGTGCCCATACCGGGTCCTGATAGCTATTTTCGGAATATCCTACTCCTTGATCTTCAATTGGTCGTACTCATATCGTAAATCAATTTTGAAGAAGTACCTAGCACCTTGTAACTGATCAAACAAATCATCTACTCTTAGTAATGGGTACTTATTTTTTATTGTGACTTTGTTGAGCTTCCGGTAGTCAATACACATCCTCAATGATCCATCTTTCTTCCTCACAAAGAGAACCGGTGTTCCCCATGGTAACACACTCGGTCGGATGAACCCTTCTCTAAAAAATCCTTCAATTGTTCCTTTAGATCTTTTAATTCTGTTGGTGCCATCCTATTGGGAGGAATAGATATAGGGTGCGTGCCTGAAATCACATCAATCCCAAAATCAACCTCCATGTCTGGCGGAATCTCGGGGAGGTTATGAGGAAAGACCTCTCGAAATTCCTCCACAAGTGGCACCGACTCGAGTGTAGGTGCCCCACCATCGGTGTTCGTAACCCGGATCAAATGATAGATAGACCCCTTATTAATCATCTTCGTGGCCTTAAGGTAAGAAATAAACCTACCTTTTGGCATCACATTATCCCCCTTCCACTCCACAACTAGCTCATTTGGAATGTCAAACCTCACAATTCTAGTTCGACAATCGAGCTTAGCAAAACATGAATAAAGTCAATCCATCGAGCTTAGCTAGGGATGGTGCGCCTGGGATTTGGTCCATGCGGGCGTTCACATCCCTCATAAACCATAAGAGTTCACTTTTGAAAGGATCACTCTCATTGTTCTGACCCGACCCGCACCCTCCGACTCCATCGAACCCGACCTCACCCCTCGGGGTGTTGTTGTCGATCCTTTGCGTTGTTTGTTTGCGGGAACACCGTGAGGAATTGGACCTCGTCTGTTAGCGTTATTGGAATCACCGGACAACGCCTACTTTAGTTATGTCATAACCTTGTCATGTCGTGTGAGATGGCCTAAAATGGCCTCTTGTTGCTCTTGCAAGACCCTTGCCGCTTCAACAACATACACTTCTTAAGCATCATCACGAGTCGCCTCCCGAACGTGTCACGGGTACAGTCAGCTGTGGGCCGGCGTGGTATCGTTCCCTTTATTGTGAGTATCACTGATTGGATCCTCGTGTTGAGGCTGGTCTCCTTGGGCCTCAAGACTGTGTGCGTTGTTAACACCATTATTTTCCACCTTTTATGATTTTTTTCTAAGAACAAGCAATCAAAATATGTTAGTATAAGAGGTAAGGACCGACTTAATTACACGATTGTCTAGGCCCCACGGTGGGCGCAAAACTGTTTACACGTGAAATGGTACAGTTGAATTTATACGTGTTTTCTCGACAATTGAATTAATTCGATCCTGAAATAGCAAAAGAATTGAAGAAATATGCAATACTAAGCCTTGAGATGAAGATAGAATAGAAGGAACAGAAGTTCCGGGAACAAAGCTTCCGGGCACAACAACAACGAAATAAAAAAGTAACAAAGTAAAGTTGTATAAAGCTTTGAATAGATTATAGCATAATTTTTCCAGAAAATTCCCTTTTTTACAAAGATAACAGAGCTCACTATTTATAGTTGCACCTCGGGAACAAGGTCCTAGGATCATGCCCTCTTTAATGTCAATTATGAGGGTCATTGAAGAATGTGTAACGGCGAGCATGGCTGACATTTACTGCATCTATGTGAGCATTATTCTTTCCGGTAACAAACGGAACAGTTGTCTTCGGTTTTAGCTACCTTTTGCCTCCGGTTCCACGTGTTAGACTCTTAAACAATTACTTAGCATATACCATATTTTATCATGTACAATGATCTTGCTCTTCATGCTTATCCAGGTCTTGTTTGGTTGCTTGAACTTATATATCAGCAATGTAAAACACAGTTTTAAGCATATACGATGGTAGTTAAAAGGGAATTCAAGATCTGAAGATAGGGAATGTACTTATTTTATAAACTTTTTCTTTAAATACTGTACATACATTTATACTGTGTGTACCAAAGATAATGAGCGCGGGTCATGCACCCACCTACATATGGCGCGTTAATTAAAGATATCGAGTACATGCACCAACTGTTTATATGCTTGTCAGCTTCTAATAGTAGGAAAATTGAGTTCTGAGGGTGTTGTACCCTACATATTATCAAGTTAGATGGAAAATATTATTCCTCCCTGCATAAAGAACTACCACGTGATTGAAATATCTCAAGAAACCGTGTAGCATAGAGTCGAATCAATTCAGAATTCATGTTTTGAGTTAATTCTTTATACTATCAATTTATTATCTATTAATTGTCAGCTGCTGCGCATAAATTCTCCCATAAATGCGACCGCAACCCCCTGACGCGCGCTAATTATAAATACAAGTTGGATTCCACGGAACCAGCTACATTACATTCTCTCTTCAAGACCACCTTCTTTGCTGCAAAGTGAATATCTCCTAAAAACTGTTTCTGAATCCAGTTTTAAACCTGATCGACCGTTCCATCGCTTCATATATATCTGAATCTGATCGGTCCTCCAACAACTTGCTTGTTGTGTGAGTCTGTTTTTTTCTTTTTCCAAATTATTGCATAACGCCAAATCAAGTAATCATCAGCAATGCAAGATAGCTTCAAGCCTCTTCAAACCAATATCTCTAGTACCCTTTTTAAGAGATGTAGCACCAACAAGAGACCACTCAAAGACAGGGCTGCTGGTGGCACCATCAGGTACCGTGGTGTTCGCCGCCGTCCTTGGGGCCGGTACGCGGCGGAAATCCGAGACCCTCAATCCAAAGAGAGGAAGTGGTTAGGCACGTTCGATACAGCTGAGGAAGCAGCTTGTGCGTATGATTGTGCTGCTAGAGCCATGCGCGGTGTTAAAGCAAGAACTAACTTTGTTTACCCTCCACCTGCTCATCCTACTACTATAACTACTCATAGTTTCCTAAATATACCTTTGTTGAACTACACATCTACCAAAGCAGCTAATCGTCATCATCAGCTTTCTCTTATGGACTTACCAATCAGACAGTTCTTTCAGTCAAGTCCTCAAAAATCAGGTGAGGACGTCGCTTGGAAAACAGCATTAGAGGAAAGCAATGATTCTTTGAACTTGCTTCTCTTTCATGAAATTCTCAACTCCTCCTCGTACTCATCCCTTTCTTCGAACACTGATTTGAACATGAATATTAATATTACCCCTTTCGATGAACAACTTCCTCTCATGTTCAATGGAAATAGCACAAGTTTTTCAACTTCTAGTGCCACCTTCGCAGGATCTTCTTCATCTTCTTTGGTGAATCAGTCTTGTTTAATTTCTGACCCAAAATCTACCAGCTACTCTATTTCTAGCTTTGCTGCTATGACTCCTCAAAAAGTCAAAGATGACAAAATAAACAACTCGTCTTCAGTTGATTCGGGCGTGGATTTCTTTCCCACGGTACCGGTGCCTTCCGATTCGGGCTTTTTAGAACAGGCCTTAAGTGGTTTCTTTCCAAAGCCCACGCCTATGTCAAGTGATAATTTTTGTGCTAAGCAATCAAACGAGGATGTAAAGAACCATTTAGGTTTCTGTATTGACGAAAGAGGAGCAGCTGGAATCTCTCTTCCCTATTTTAACTATGGATTTGGATTTTCTCAGCTATCATCCCTGCCAATTGATCAAGATTTTCCAGTAAATATTGATTAGCTGTCCGCAGAAAATTTGTTGGGAGACACGAGTTTTCACCACTCCGACCTTCTAAATATATTAGCAGCTAAGATTAAATACTCTTGAATTTAGATCTTAAATTGTACTACGTAGTAATTCTTAGTATGATTCTTCACTAGTGTCAAGAAAATTTGACGTTTCTGTTTTTTTTTCCTTTTATCACAAGAACAAGAATACGTAACTTGCTACTCTATGGATGTTGTGTTTTCAGGAAACATGGAATCTTGTTAAATTGTTCGATCAAGTTGTGTAAACGATGATAGGTTGTAATTACGTATTTTAGTTGCTTGTTACACTCTAATTTACTATACTTTAATTGAGTTTGAGTTTTAATCGCTACTCCCTCCGGTCCAAAATAAGTGATTTTTTGGCCTTTTTCTTTTGTGGTCCAAAATAAGTGATTTTTCCGTATTTCGATAATGAATTAATTATTTTTTCCTAGATTGCCTTTGGAGTAAATAGTGTTGGAGTATGTTTTAGGAGTATTTATGTGGGATAGTGAAGGTTAATATGGTCAATTTCATTGCTAATTAATGTTAAAAGGTGGATTTCTTAATCTGTGTGAAAACAGCCAAAAAATCACTTATTTTGGATCGGAGGGAGTAGTGTTTTGCACTAATTGTGTGTTTTATGCCTTGTAGGAGTGATTCCGAGCTATGTAGATGTTATGGAATGAATTCAAGTCATTTGGAGCTTTGAAGTCGGAGTAAAAGTCCAAGAAATTAAGCTGTGATCGTGTTCGGGGATCAAATTTGATAGTTAAGAACGAACGAAGAATCGAGTAGGCATATTGTGCACTTTCTAGTAAAATGGAAATAACTTTTTGCACCGAACTCCATTTGGGCTATGCAATATATGGTTAGAAAGCTAACTCAAAGAGCTACAACGTTCATGTTTTACATGTTTCCAAATTCCAAAAGAAAAAAGGTGAAATACGCGGTCGAAATCGCGACCACGTACCTAGACGCGGACTGAGGCAGTACACTGGGAAATGACCGCGCCCGAGTCCGTGGTTGACCTCAACCGCGTACGTCCAGACCTGGAAAATTGTCATTTTTCGCATAGAAGTAGGTATAATTGTTTGGGTCCGACCCTAGTTGGTATATATACATGGAAAGACGGTATTTTTAGGACCAGGGACATACTTTTGACACAGATTCGACCTAAGGAGGCAGAGACACAATAGGAGCAAGGCGGAGAATTCTTCTACGAGTTATTCCTTACTCTTCCTATTTTTTATTATTGGTTATGACTTTTAGTATTGTATTTTACATACTATTATGAATAGCTAATTTGTTATCTAGGGTTTTGATGGAACCTTTTGTAGGATAAATTCTTGTTATGTTTTTATATAATGGAGCCGTTGGATTTCTCTACTTGTTCAACTACGTTTATATTGTGGTTGATTGAAGAACTATCAATTGACTGTGCCTATTTAGTGTGTATTACTCGGGAGAGTGCATATTTTGGTAGTTGTTGAGCAACATCACTCATAACGTATATGGGGGATCAATACGGAGGGTTTAAAAGTGGGATTTGCGATAACGAAACCTTGGGTGCGATCTAAGTGAGCCGTACTTAATGCTAGCTAGTGTAATTTGGGTGAATATGTCTAGTAAATTGTGATAGTTACTCGGGAGAGAATTATAACACGCAGAGCGCTCATGATCGGTAGAGAATACTTAGGCGAAATTATAGAAGACGTAGCGGGAATGATTCCGACAATTGGGAAAATCATAACTCTAGACCTCCTTAATCTTTTCTCCAACCCGTAGTATCTTTAGTGTTAATTTACTATTTTAATTGTTTAGTTAGTTAGTTAAACACAAGAATCTTAATATCTATAAGTTAGGAATTGTTCAAGCTTGTATTCTTGGTGATAGTGAACAACTGTAGCTAGGCCTTAGCTCTATGTGGGATTCGACTCCGGGCTTGTAAACCGGATTATATTTAAAAAATATAATGAGCTATTTTCTGGTAAAATAAGGTAATAATGCATGCATGAGCTATAATTGCAAAGTTGTTGCAATTGTAACCAAAAATATAATTTTGGCTATTTGTGCAATATTTTAAACCTAATATAAATATAAATAGCAATATTAAGCCATGAAATTGTTATAAAGTCATTTGTGATGCAATTTATAATTATTTGTATAAATAAAATACTGGGATAAATTAATTAAAAATCCCTAAAAATGTAGAAATTATGGAAAAATATCAATTGATGCCGATGCATAGTTTTGAAGGTATATATGCACTTTGAAAAATATTGTAGGTAAAAATTGGGTATCAACACTTACGTATATAGTGGAGGAATCCACCAAGGAAAAAATTATCAAAATATTCCCGAGAGCAAATTATGTGCACCAACTCAATGTTATGTTTGGAATGTGTGTGGAATGTGTGGTGGTCAAGATGGTCACTTTTATGGTTGTGCTAAAATTTCTTATCTTCCCCCAACCCCTTACTATGATGGTTCTACTTTTTTTTGTGAGGATAAGAGGAACAAAGAACCTAGGGAAGCTGACCTAAAGGAGATCAAATATATATTAAAGTACCATGTGGAACAATATGATGAGAAACCACGACAGATACAAAGGCAAGAGGCAATTACTCACAACTTGGAGGCTCAAGCGAATAAAATAATTGAACCTTGTAAAGCGCAACAAGTTGACATTGTGGATAGTAGCTAATATGAGTATGAATTGACTGCAGAGATTGCTATTATATTGGAGGATTTGAAAAAATACGGGGATGAGCTAAAGGAGAAGTCCAGAGTAAAACACCAACAATAAATCGAACTAGATTTTGAGGATGCCGATGTCGTAGAAGAGATACTAGAGTGAACCGAGGATATCGTGGATACATATTTGGTTGACTCTAGTGTCATTAGTGCTGAGGATGTTGACAATCCCAATGTTTATGTAGTTGAGCGCATTGGTCCACACTCCAAGCATTTTTTCACATTGTGTTTGGATGATGATATGGAACTAGAGTCGTCCGAGCCACTTGAGGAGTGAAGAAGTAAGAAAAAAGATGCCTACATTCCGGAACTCTTCGTGCCAGAAAGTCGGGAATACACATCTCATCCAAAGGCCAAGAAGTGCAGAATACTACATTGTTTAATTGGCCCATTCAGATTCGTTCTACCATCCCAGGAGCATGATCACATAGCAGAATAAAAACTTGGGGTCCAAATTATAAGTTCAAAGTGGAGGCAGAAAGTGATTCGTGTCATGTCGCGGCGTTAAATCAAGCGCTTGTTGGGAGGCAATCTAGCTTTACTTGTTGGGAGGAAACCCAGCTTGCGCGATCAAAATACCAATATAAAACCTAGAACTACGAATCAGACATCAAACCAAATGAAATTTCAAGAAATTTTTAGAATTTCTATTTTAACAACCGGGCATCCGAATCAAGTCATAACAACTGTGCTTCTCACAAAATCTAAGAAACAAGTCATAACATAGTAATAGACATATACCGGGTTTCAAAACCAAAATACGGACCCAATATCAATAAAGTCAAACATTTGTCAATTCTTTAAGATCATTAAACCTTTAAACTTTTAATTTTTGACAAAAAGCGATAACTCGAGGTAGGGACCTTCGAATTCGATTCTGAGCATAAGCCAAAGTCCCAATGACGATATGGACCCACCGGGACCGTCAAAACACGGATCCCGATCCATATGATCAAAACGGTTACCGATGTCAACTCAAATAGATTATAAAGGCAAAATTTCTTACTTTATCAATTTTTAACATAAAAGCCTTCGGAAAAGAACACCCGGACTGCGCACGCAAATTAGGGAATGCTTAAAGAAGCTAATGTAGGCTTCGAAACATTAAATTAAGGTCTAAAACTCTAGATGACCTATCGGATCATCACATTCTCCACCTATAAAACTACCGTTCGTCCTCGAACGGACATAGAAGAGTACCCGGGCTGGTGAAAAGGTGTGGATATCTACTCCGCATATCTTACTCGTACTCCCAAGTAGCTGCCTCGACCGACTAACCTCCCCATTGTACTCGAACTGAAGGATAACTCTTAGACCTCAACTGTTGAACATGACGGGCTAGAATAGCCACCGACTCATCCTCGTAAGTCAAATCCTTGTCCAATTGGACTAAGCTGAAATCTAACACATGTGATGGATCACCGTGATACTTTTGGAGCATGGACACATGGAACACCGGATGAACTGCTTATAAACTAGGTGGCAATGCGATCCTGTAAGCCATCTCACCCACTCTCTCCAGAATCTCACACCCTTCATGGGTACAACCCGAAGCAATATTCTTTCTCCGACCATGAATGCAACATCACGAACTCGACGATCGGCATAACTCTTCTGCCGCGACTGAGCTGTGAAAAGTCGATCATGAATAATCTTAACCTTATCCAAAGCATCCTATACCAAATTTGAACCCAACAACCGAGCCTCTCTCGTCTTGAACCATCTAACTAGCGATCGACCCCACCTCACGTATAGTGCCTCGTAGGGAGCCATATGAATGATCGATTGATAGCTATAGTTGTAGGCAAAGTCCTCAAGTGGAAAGAGCAGATCCCACGAACCTCCGAAGTCTATAACACAAGCATAGAGCATATCCTCTAATATCAGAGTAGTGCGCTCGGACTGTTCATCCGTATGAGGATGAAATGTAGTGCTCAACTAAAACTGTGTGCCCATATCACGATGTACCGCTCTCTAGAAGTGCAATGTGAATTGTGTACCTAGATCAGAAATGATAGACATAGGCATACCGTGAAGATGGATGATCTCGCAGATGTAGATCTCAGCTAACCGCTATGAAGAATAGGTAACTGCCACGGGAATGAAATGTGCTGACTTGGTCAACCTGTGCATAATAACACATATCGCGTCGAACTTCCTCTGAGTCCGTCGGAGTCCACCAAGAAAATCCATAGTGATACACTCCTATTTCCACTCAAGAATCTCTAACTTCTAAATCAAACCACCAAGTCTCTGATGCTCACACTTTACTTGCTGACAACATAGACACCGAGCTACATATGCCACTATATCCTTCTTCATCCTCATCCACCAATAATGCTGCCGCAAGTCCTGATACCTCTTGGCGGCACCCGGATGAATAGCTTACCGGGAACAGTGGGCCTCCTCAAGAATCAACTCACTAAGTCCATCTACATTTGGCACACAAATACGACCCTGCAACGTCAAAACTCCATCATCTCCAGTAGTAACCTACTTGGCCGCCGTGCCGCATTGTGTCTCAAAGGAAAAGCAAATGTGGGTCATCATAATTCCGCTATACGCTCAAACAAGAAAGACCAAGTGACTGTACAAGCTAGAAAACAACTTGAAACATCCATCCTCATGAACCTATTGGCCAAAGCCTGAACATCTAATGCAAGCGGGCTCTCACCGAATGGAATGTATGCAAGGCTGCCTATACTCGCTGCCTTTCTACTCAAAGCGTCGGCCACCATATTGGCCTTTCCAGGATGATACACGATGGTGATATCATAGTCTTTTAATAGCTCCAAGCACCTCCTATACCTCATATTGAGATTCTTTTGTTTGAAAAAATACCAAAGGCTCTGATGATCCGTGAAAATGTCGCACGACACGCCATAAAGATAGTGCCTCCAAATCTTCAGCGCATGAACAATGGCTGCCAGCTCCAAGTCATGGACATGGTAATTATTCTCATGAACTGTCAACTGCAGCGACTCATATGTAACCACTCTGCCATCCTGCATCAATATTGCACCGAACCCAACACGAGATGAAACACAATATATCCTATAGGATCCTGAACCTGTGGGCAACACCAACATTGGCGATGTAGTAAAAGCAGTCTTGAGCTTCTGTAAGCTCGCCTGTCACTCGTTTGACCATCTAAAAAGGGCACCTTTCTAGGTCAACCTAGTCAATATGGATGCTATAGATTAGAACCGCTCCACAAATCGACGATAATAACCCGCCAAACCCAAGAAACTCTGGATCTCTGTGGCTGAAGTGGGTCTAGGACAGCTCTGAACTGCCTAATTCTTACTAGGATCCACCTGAATGCCCTATGTCGATAGAACGTGCCTCAAGAAAGCTACTAAATCAAACCAAATATCGCACTTTGAAAACTTGGCATATAACTGGTTGTCTCTCAAAGTCTGAAGTACAATCCGAAGATAGTACTCGTGCTCATCTCGACTGTGGGAATAGATCAATATATCACTAATAAGCATAATCACAAAGGAATCCAAATATGGCTTTAACACCCGGTTCATCAAATCCATAAATGTTGTTGGGGCATTCGTCAGCCCAAACATCATTAGAAACTCATAATGCCCATATCGAGTCTAAAATGTTGTCTTAGGGATATCAGATGACCTAATCTTCAATTGATGGTAGCCAGACCTCGAATCAATGTTAAAAAACACCATGGAACCTTGAAACTGATCAAATAAGTCATCAATACTCATAAATGGATACTTGTTCTTGATAATAACTTTGTTCAACTGCCGGTAATCTATGCACATCCTCATCGATCCATCTTTGTTTTTCACAAACAACAGAGGCGCACCCTAGGTCGAGACACTAGGTCTAATAAAACCCTTATCAAGAAAATCTTGCAACTTCTCCTTCAATTCTCCCAACTCTTGCGGGGCCCTACGGTATGGCAGAATAGAGATGGGCTGCGTACCCGGAGCCAAATCAATACAGAAGTCAATATCTCTATCGGGTGATATCCCTAACATATCTTAAGGAGACACCTCTAGAAACACACGATAACTAGTACTGAATCCATGAAAGGAACCTCCGCACTAGAATTGCGCACATAAGCCAAATAAGCTTGAATCGTGGACCAAATCAACGCTCATCTCGAGACTCCTACTAGTAACCACACATGAACGATATGCACGATCTAGAACAATATAATCTCTTACATGTGTGGACATATACACAGAAGCACTCAAAGAATCATGAGGCGCAACCAAATATGAATCAAAGTAGGATTACACATAGGAATAAGTAGAGCAATGATCAAATATAACTGAAACATCTCTATGGGAAATTGAAACAATACCTGTGATAACAACGTCACATGACTCAGCCTCAGTCATGGTTGGGAAAGCATAACATCGGGGCTGGGCCCTACAACTCTGAACTACATCTCTATGATGGCCTCTAACTGGCTGACCTCGACCTCTAGCGGCCTGACCTCCGCCTCTAGCAGCCCGACCCCCACCTCTAGCGGTCTGACCTCCAACTTTGGCAGCCTGACCCCTACCTCTAGCTTGCTGAACAGGAAGTGGTGCAACCGGTGCCAGAACCATGGCACGAGAACTCTATTGTGGCATGCCGCCCAATCATCTCGGACAAGTCCTCCTGATATGCCCAAAACCACCACACTCAAAACATCCATCCTTGTGATATGGCTGCTGAAGAGACTGACCTGAATTAGCCGGATAACCACGGTGATAACTCTGAATCGGAGGTGCACTGGTAGGAGCTGATGGTGTAATGTAGCCTGGCTGCCCATAATAAGGCACATAAGGACAACGACTTCCTGAAGTACTATGGGATACCTGAAGCGCCGACTAGAATGGCCTAGGAGGATGGCCCCTACCAAAAGTACCCTCACCACTAAAACCACCAGTTATGTCGAAGCCTCTTATTAGACCCCTGCCTCTCTCCTATGAAAGAACCACCTCGATTCGCATGTCGACATTAGCAGCCGCCTGAAATGAATTCTCGCCCCGGTTTCCTTGGCCATATGAAGCCTGGTAGGGTAAGAGAGTCCATCAATAAACCTCCTCACCCTCTCCCTCTCAGTAGGAAGGGCTAGATCCATAAAATGGGTCTCGTACTAAGTAACAGTCATACTGCTCTGCTGGAGACGCTAGAACTGTCGGCGGTAATCATCTCTCAATGTGATAGGAAGGGACTTCTCTAGAAATAGCTGAGAGAAATGTTCCCAAGTAAGAGCAGGTGACCCAGCTGGTCTGGTCAACACGTAGTCCATCCACCATTTCTTGGCGGAGCGCGTCATCTAAAATACAGCAAAATGGACCCCATGGGTCTCAACTATACCCATGTTCCGCAGCACCTCATGGAAATTGTTAAGATAATCATGTAGATCCTCTGAAGGTGCACAACTGAAGTGAACTGGAAAGATCTTAGTAAACTTGTCCAATCTCCTTAAAGCCTTAAAAGACATGGTAGCTCCATCACTGGCCTGTGCCGCAACAAAAGGCTGAAGTACCCGAACTGGCGAGGCTGTTGGAGTCTGATACTGGGGAGCCATCTGCTTGGGAGTGTGAGTAGCGGGAGTTTGTGCTCCTCCACCATCCCGAGAGACGACTGGTGCCATAGGAAATGTAGTGTCCTGGGCCACACTCTTCATAAGGCCTACCAAATGGACTAAAGCGTCCTGAAGTACTAGGGTGGCGATGAATCCCTCCGGGACCTGAGCTTGTCCAATAGGTACAGTCTGAGCTGGAACCTCCTCATCTAAATCTACCTGAGGCTCCACAACTAGTGCTACTACTCAAGCTCTAGGCTGAGCTCTGCCCCTGCCTCGACCTTTTGTGTGACCTCAGCCTCGACCTCTGCCCCTCGGAGGATCTGATGTGGGGGCTCCGACTGATGTCCAACTAAAGATGTGGTGCATGTTCTCGCCATTTGCGAGAGATCAAGAATAGAATAGTTCAATCATTAATGGTAGAAATAAAATCGCAGGACTGAAAAGAATTGTTCCTAACTCCATAGCCTATGGAAGATAAGTACAGACGTCTCCGTACCGATCCTCTAGACTCTAATGAGCTTTCTTATGACTCGTGAGATCTATGTAACCTAGTGTTATGATACCAACTTGTTACGACCCAGAATTCCCATCGTTGCGACCGTCATGGCGCCTAATATTTCACTTGCTAGGCAAGCCAACGTTAGAACAATTTATTCATTTTTCAAAATTTTAAGTTAAATAATGAGGGGGGATTGAAATAAATATAATAATCCAAAGTAATGTGAGGAAGCTAAAATATTTGATACAACCCTGGACCCGGTGTCACAAGTACACGTGCTATTAGAACAATACATACAAGGGTTTGAATAAAACATAAAGCCATCTGAACGAAAATACACAACTAAATAAAAGAAAAGGGGACTCTAGGAGATGGAGACGCTAAGCAGCTCTACCTCAAGTCTCCTCAAAGCTGTCCAATCCGAGCACGCTAATAACCATCGCTGGGACGACTCCAAAATCTGCAGAAGAAGTGCAGAGTGTATTATGAGTACAAATTACCCCATGTACTATGTAAGTATCGAGCCTAACCTCGACAAAGAAGTGACAGGGCTAAGGCACGTCACTCACACTACAACCTGTACGCAGTATATAATAAAGACAACAAAAGGAAATACAGAACAAAATACGACAGTCAATTGGAGGAAATAGATACAACCTCAAGATATAAGCCAATGACTATCAGAATTACCATTTCCTTAGATTTCGAGTGAAAATACCGAAAATAAATACAACTCGAGGAAAGAAAAAATAAGGTTGTTGCGGCGCAAAACCCGATCCCACCGTACAACACAATCCTCCCTTATTCAACCGTAACAACATCAATCATATATATATCAAGACAAATTCACCATATTCCTCCGCACAACCAGATCCCACCATATAACAAATAACTATCACAATTCACCCTTATTTCACTGTATAAATCCACCCTTATTTCACCAATTGCGGCAGGAAACCCGATCCCACCATATCAAGACAAATTCACCCTTATTCCTCCGCATCAATCCACCTTTATTTCACATTTTGCGTGTATACTATCGAAATTGGGGGAGTCCGATTTCGAAGCTTTTGGTACGCCGAGCTCGAGCTCGAAAGGTTCGAAGTAAGGATCGAGCCCGATCTCAGAATGCATACCTCGAGAGAGTGCATCGAAGGCCCGATACAACTGTACCATATTAGGATTTTCCCCTCCCATATAAAGGGGACCCCAATCATTTGTAAGGAGATCATTCATTCACTGCAATAGAATATTCCACTTTGCTTTTCTCGTTTAACATGCTCACCATTATTATTCTGCTTTATTGTTCTTCATTTATTGTTCATACTTATTGCTACTAACTAACCTCAAGACCCCCGAGGCTACTGAGCTCGAGGCCCCCAGTCCTGTGACAATATTGGTTTGGCTATCACATTCTTCTTACTTACACTTAATATTTCTTGATTATTCACTAGTATTGAAATAAATCACATATTTTTAGAACCACAAATCACATTTAATTGTTAACACTATTTTAGAGGTAAACTGTTTGGCGCCCACCGTGGGGATAAAGATAATAGTGATTATTTTGGTGCTAGTTTTCTGATAACACCCTTTTTCTTGTCCAAGATTCTTCGATTTTAGGTCAAAACATGTCTAACTCAGTAAACACGCATGAAAATGACGGCCTCGGATGTCACGACCCAAAACCTATGGGTTGTGATGGCGCTGGACACCACTGTCAGGCAAGCCAACC
>ML256670.1:9406-29037 GCA_005239495.1 Nicotiana undulata
ACCCACCCTACCCTCTACCCCCACCCCACCCCACCCGCAAAATATTTTTCAACTTACCCATTTTAAGGTAAAAAGATTTTTTAATGCAAGATGAGCATGGTTCAAAACTATGGGTCAAGTTGGGGGGTTGGGTTATGACCCATTGTTTAGTCCATCTTGACCCAGCCAATCTTAGCCTAAATACACTTTGGGCTGGGTTGGGCAATGACCCATTTATTGACCTAACCCATCTTGACCCGCCCAAATTCAGCCCAACCCGCCCATTTGCCACCCCTAATTAGTTCCTTACACAATGTTTGTAATGTTGTAGGTAGAACTAAAAGGAAAAACTTTCTGATAATTGCAAGCAGAGCACTTGGAGTTCATTTGACCATCACTAGTTGCTCTTGCTCATGCTTTCGTGATCTTTACATTTCTTGTTTTCTGGGAATTAAAGGGCAGCCCGATGCACTAAGCTCCTGTTATGTGTGGGATCCGGGAAAGGACCGGACCACAAGGATCTATCGTACACAGCCTTATCCTACCTTTCTTGTTTTCTGGGAATGAAAGACTAAAATGTTGCGTCCTAGCCATTCAGATACACTGCAGTTACAGGTACCTGGCCCATCGAATAGATGTGATCTTAAGAAAAACAGTAAATTTAGGAGGGGCATATTGAAGAATCAAAGATTAATAGGGAATTGACACAATTTTCATGCTAAATTGATAGACATAATTTACTCACCCAAGGTAAGGTAATGTTGCTCTGGAAACACATTGTTTATTCAAATTATATCATCCTATTTCTTTTAGTTTATTTAAACTAGTACTCTATCTAATTTCTCATGTTCATTCTTCTAGACTAATAGACCATTTCTCGATTTGTGCGTGTCATCCTTGCGCAAGGGCCATACTAATCTTCTATGTATCGTTCCAATTTTATCGGATGTCTCCGAAGGGACTCTTCTAGACTAATAGGAAGATAGAGTAGTAATGAATCTTAGAGATGCGTTTTTCATTCTCTTGTATCAAGGTGGCGTGTTTAACCAAGCTTGGTGACTGTAAATTATTGCTTAGAAATTGTCAATGATTGAAAAAGAAAAAGAAAAAGAAAAAACAATATAAGGTCAGCATCTAATGTTATTCTATGTGTTTAAAAAGTGTATATATTTGAAGGAAGCACATTATTTTCCTTTGATTTGGAGAGCAAAACAAAACAACATAGGTCAATAACACCAATAGATCAAGATATATTTTCTTTGACAATTTCAGTGGAAGTAGCTAAAGGTAATGAACTTTTTTCAGTCTCCTTCCTCCTGCTCTTTCAAATATAGGATTTTCATTCTTATAAAGATCTGTCATTTACTCAATGTCTGATACTTTCATGCTCATTCCACCCCGATAATTTGTTGTCGAGTCCATGTGAATACCAGCAGCAGACCACTACAAGCTCCCTATTCTCCTTATTGCCTTTTGCATTGACGATTCTTTATTTTCTTCAATACCCAATATGAGTAACTAGATTTTTAGTTACGGTTGTGACCCAACCCTAGTGTGTGAACCTAATTGGTGTTTGATTTAGGGCTTGTTTATGATTGTGTGTTTATTATTTAGCCTTGTTATTGCTTATAATTATAGAATTAATGGTTGCAAACATTAGTTCACTTAGTCTCTTCTTGAGAAAGAGAGACTTAGTCTAGGAAACTTGGCTTACAAGAATTTGGGATGAATTCAAGAGATTGATAGTCCCAATTAAAGGGTCGAATCTAGAGATAGTAAAACCCGACTTAAGCATTTTATCAACTGTATTGTTCAATACCCATTTGGACTTGAGAAAGCCAAACTGGGCAAAACCACTCTTTTACTGAGAGATATTGAGTGGGTATTTGAGTGTTGATTGCTATAATACACCCGACCAACGAAACACGCTTTAAAGTTTTTAACCCGTTAGGCAAACACCTAGGTGGAAATCACAACTCTAGGCTTTTTACATATGAAAAACAACAACAAAAACATTATTCTCTAGTTTCATATTTTAGAATTGCAATCCTTAGTGTAATTTTAGAAGTAAAATCAAAACAACATTTGTGGAAGTGCATCTAAGATACTTCACACGTTTATTCCAAATATATACCACTAATCCCATCTACGCTCCCTGTGGATTCGATCTTGACTCCTTGTTGGGTATTATTATTTCAATCGACCATTTCACAAACCCGAATAGAGGCGTGACTTGGTCGAGATCAGGTATATGCGTACATAACATCATCAAGCCTCTGAGCGCATCCAATCATATTATCTCGGCCTTAGTGGGTGAAATCATCAACGTATGCTAGTTGATCAGGTGGTGGTGCGTATATAACGTCATAACCCTTTCCCATACCCCATATACATATAACATGCGCATATAATGTCGTCTAGTCATGGGTCAATATACATGTATAAATGAATGCAATGCATAATGAAGTAAGTCAATAAGATCTCTCGGAATATCATAAGATCAATATGCCATCGGTTAATATCACAAATAAACTTTATCAACTTACGTATTTTCTGAGATCCATGAACATATAATATTAGGAAATATGGGGAATCAAGAACATAGACAACCCCAATACTTCTAAGAATATAGTAATTTGTGAAAGTTGTGTGTTTTTTCGTTTTGTTATATCATATGGATCATGCCAAAAGGAAAGAAGGGATAGCCTTAACATACATTTTCAACGAAGTTACAACTATTGCACAAGTCCTCGCAACTCTTACGGATGGTAATCCATATCATACAAAGGATTGGTGATGAATATAAAATATTTACTTATTATATTGTGTTCACATTGTTGTTTTGCATAGTTTTGTGTTATTGTCCTTTCACTTATTCGTTATTGTTATTTTCTTTCTGGCATCTTTTGTTGTTACATGCCTTTTCTTTTGTTTCTTTTATGATATTATTGTCTCTCCTGTTGAGTCGAGAGTCTCACGGAAACAGCCTCTCTACCCTCTTCGGGGTAGGGGTAAAATTTGCGTACACTCTGCTCTTCCCAGACCCCACTAGTAAAATTTTATTGGGTATGTTGTTGTTGCTGTTGTTGTATACTTTTAATATCCTATTTATATAATATACTTAAATTATATTTTGCACTTTGCCTCTTTCTAACTATCTTTGCAGGAAAAAAATAAGAAAAAAAGATTATAAATAACAGAAGGAAAACACAGAATGCTCGATGAAAGTCGGCTATGGCAAGCACAAGAACTGAAATGGCAAGTGAAAGCTTATAATTGAAGTTTCGACGTATCCAAGCTCCTATCTTAGACACATCCAAGCTCCTATCTTAGACACATCCAAGCTCCTATCTTCGAACACATCCAAGCTCATTTCTTCAGACATGTCCAAGCTCTTAGTCTTGGACATGTCTAATCGTTTAATACCTACAAGACTTTTCTATAAATAGAATGCAAATTTGGCATTGGAAAGTGGAACATAGAAAACGAAGAACTACTATCTAAACTTTAGTCTTAACTTCTTTCTTTAACTATTTCATTTTCTTCTGTTAACTTTTCTGATTTTCTATGACTAATGGAAATATTCTAGAATTCCTTTTCGTTGTGAGATTTATACTCCATAATGGAGTAACCTCGTTTGTTGGGATAGTTGATGAAGCTTGATAAATATTTTTATAATATTATCTCAGTTTTAATACATCATTGGCTTGAAATATTCTTTTTATAATTCATATTGTGCTAAAATAATGATTTCTAATTAATCATTACTATCACTTCTATATATTTTCTTTAAGTTATTCTTATATTAATTTTGCAATTCTCACGGAGAAAAATTGATATATATAATAATCAATGAATAAAATAGTAGAGTGAGAATATTTTTTTGTAAAACTTTTATTTCAAATTTGTAATCTTGTTTGTCTCAATTTTAATTCTCACAGAGGAATTGTTGTAGGCAAGATTACTGATTTTTAGTAAAATATTATCACAAAGTTTTTACTACCTTTTAGCATAGTTCAAGCAAGAAAATATTTCCGTTCGATCATCACTAGTTTTAACTCAATTAATAACATAACCTCACGGAGTGCTATGAATTGACTTTTTCTTAGTGAGCAAATATAATTGTATCAAAAATAAGCAATTATTCTTCGGAAAATGGTTCAAAATGCCCCTAAACTATTGGAAAAGGTTTAAAAATACCCTCCATCCACCTATTGGGCAAATACCCCTCCATCCACTTTTTTGGTTCACTTATGTCCTTTGACCGTTAGGTCAATGCTAAATTAAAAATTATTATTATTCTTTTTGTAAAATTTAAAAAAAAAATTATAAAATATTTTCGTTTTTTTAAACTAATGCACCAATAGTCCACTAATTTAGTAAAGTCTTCTTATTTTTTTATTTTTTCCAGTTTTTTTAAAAAAATATTTTTTTTCAGTTTTTTTTTTTGTAAAAACTGATTTTTTTTTTGTAAAAACAGAAAAAAAATGTTTTTAATAAAATATTTGTTTTTCATTTTTTTATAGTTTTTTAAAGCATTTCGTTTTATTTTCGTTTTTCAGTTTTTTTTAAAGAAAAAAAAATTCGTTTTCTTAAAAAAACTGGGAAAAAAATATTTTTCAAAAACGAAAAGATTTTATTAAAAATATTTTTTTTCAGTTTTTACAAAAAAATTTCCATTTTTTACAAAAAAAATGCTTTAAAATAACTGGAAAAAATGATTTTTTTTTTTTTTTTTTGTAAAAACTGAATTGTTTTTTTTTAAATTGAAAAAAAAAAGAAGAAGAAGAAGACTTTACTAAATCAATGGACTATTGGTGCATTAGTTTAAAAAAAAACGAAAATATTTTGCAATTTTTTTTTAAGTTTCACAAAAAGAATAATAATTATTTTTAATTTAGCATTGACCTGACGGTCAAAGGGCAGAAGTGAACCAAAAAAGTGGATGGAGGAGTATTTTTAGCACAATAAGTGGATGAAGGGTATTTTAAATCTTTTCCAATAGTTTAGGAGCATTTTGAACCCTTTTCCGATTATTCTTTAGAGAAATATATGTAGAAATTGAGATTTTATTGTAATAATATTATCAAGTGAATTCAACGATTCCCAACTCTTTTTAAATTGTGAATTTTTCAGAAGTTATTTGTTTTGCATTAAGTAATTAACAAGTTTTAAAAACCTCACACATTTCGTCAATTTAGTTCTCTCAAATATTAGTAAAAATAGGAAAAGCTTGTAGCTTAGATTAACCAATCTTTGTGGGACGATATCATAAACAATACTAAAATTTGACTGAGTACGAGCAGTAAAATCCTATGCACACTGGTCTCATCAATTGGTATCAATATCGACTTCATATTCTATTAGAAAGTGCATTTAGTCATTTTATCGAACAACTTATGTGCATAACTTCAAAGGGTCTTTTATAGCTCCAATTCAACATGTTCTATCATAATGATCTTCATCTTTACTTCGCTGATCCTCGACATGATACCCATACCTTTACAATTTCATTTGAACAGCTCACACAACATAGTTCAACTTCAAGTTTCATAGTTACTAGTTTCTTCAAGAATCCTTTAACAAAATTAACAAAATTAAGATTAGGTTATACAAGATGAAACTTACCTTAAATATACCTAGAATCCTCTGTTTTTTAACTCACTTCAACACCAAGTAACTTCCTAAATTGTCACAACGAGAAGGAAAGGGAGTTAATGGTAACCACGATATTCTTTACATTAAACTTGTATGGTTTATCTTTGGATTCACACTAGGGTCAGGGTGGTACCCTTGGAGAACATCTAGGAGGGTTTAGGAACTGTTTTGGTCGAGAAAAATGAGTTAAAAATACTTAGAATTGACTTATATACAAGCTGGAGTTTTACACCGACTTTGTGGATCCTAAGGGAGCTGCTTGCGCAGTCTCGCAAAAATGCGAATATCTCTCTGCTCCGATGTCGTATCAACGAACGACTTAATACGTTAGAAAGTAGACTCGTAGATATTCAATTTGGTATGTGGATCACTCCATAATTCAAAGTACATGGGGAGAAACAACACATTTATGAGTGTAACTTGTGCTGATCTTTGTCAACTTTTGTTCCACAACTCTCTTGACTTCAAAACATGACACACGACTATCATACGACTAAAATAACTCATAACATACATAACCTCCTTATCATGTTAAGCACCCTAGTCTCACCCTAAAAGTACACGCTATAGCACTGAAACTTAATTTCTTCAATTTGTTTAGCTTCTAAGTCTTCCAACCTTCTTGGTACTTGTTATCCATGATTTATAATATTTGTAACCTCCAAAGTAACATTATTAACTTACTTTATATATTTTCAAAGTTGATCTCATTTTTGAACTTACATTAATTAACTTACGATATACTTTTACGTCCGAAAACATGGGATGTAACATGGTTCACACGAGCAATTGTACACTGAGTCTACCTCCAGAGATAAGGTGAAGTTTTTCAGGCCAAGTACCTCAGATTTGATGGTGACAACTTGAATTTTCACTGAAGATTCAACTATTACTGAACTATTATCCTTTTGTAACTAATGCATAATCATCGATATGCTTGATTAAAGTAATAAGATTGCTTTGTCTAGCAAGATAAATGCAGAATCTTTAACGAATGCATCACCGTCGGAGCCTGAGATGAATTTAAATGGAAAAACATGGGCAGTAAGGATTCATATAGTTAACCTTAATTTACTTGGAATTGAGACGTTGTTGTCTTAAGTGTCGCTGTCGGAGTGACAATACAACAACAACAACAATAACCCAATAAAATTCTCACAAGTGAGATTTGAGGAGGGTAGTGTGTACGCAGATTTATCCATACCCCGAGGGAGTAGGGAGCCAAAAAATAGATGGAAAAACAATAACAATAACCAGTAAATATGGACCGGTACTATGAGAAAGAGAAGAATAATGTGAACACATTATTAATCACTAACAGTCTAGGACAAAACGCTATTAGACTAGCCTTACACACGGTACGAAGTAGAAGACAATCTTCTGAAAATTTACCCTTAGCAGCTAAATTTTGGTTGAACAATCCTGTCATGCACTAATATTGCAAAATCATACCTAATAACCAACAAATTGATATATAATCTATGTTATGTTGCATTACATTATCAACAGCTGTACCCAAATTTTCTGGATTGTGACCAATGGAGTTGCAAATTGCAACTAAATTAGCCCTCTTGTCCCACCATTCCTATCAATTATGATTGATGATTATCCTCCTGTAATATTTAGCCATTGAGTACATATTTCAACTAAAAAGATTCTAGTTGAGACCAACAAGGGTTGTTGTGGAGTGATAAGTACTCCTTCATTTTTAATCAGAGATTTCGAGTTCGAGCCCCTGGGTATGGAGTCGCCTTTGTTAGGTAGCGCTTTATCTCCAATGTGGGACTTTCCGACGCAAATTCGGATTAATTGGGTCCCAATATGAACACCGGATACCGGGTGAGAAATTAAAAAAAAGATTCTAGTTGGGGGCTGTACATTAGTTAGTACCCCAGCACAAATCACAATTGAAAAACTAAATGGGATGCACAACTTCAAAAAAACTTACCTCACTTTTCCCCATCTATTTTCCTTCAATCATAAGCAAACCAGCAGCTGCTATAACATCATCAAAAACTTATTATTATCCACTTCTTCACCTTAAATGTAACCTTTCACCAAACCTCACTATTGAAGTGAGTACTAGAGCAATGGTAAAGTTGTCCCCGTGTGATTTATAGGTTAAGGGTTTGAGCCGTGGAATTAGTCAGTGATGCTTGCCTCAAGATATGCTGCTTAAATCACACCCCCTTGGACGTGCCCCTTCCCTAACCCTGCGTAAACACAAGATGCTTCGTGCACCGGACTGCCTTTTTGCCCAATAGCTCACTAACTTTTTTCTATCCTTTTCCCTTTTGTAGTTTCCTTAATTGTTTTACAGCAAGTAATCTACACCCTCAACTAACTCATTATTTAAGTGGTACAATCTTCTTTTACCACAACCAGAGCAACTTCAACATAAGGTAAACCAAAAAAGACAAAATGAAACATAACTTAGTGTCAATCTTTCTCTTCTTGTTTCTCCAATGCATTAGCATTTTGGCTCAAGGTCCAACCCCAGCTCCAATTCCACCACCTACTCGAGCTTCGGCTCCTGCTCCGGGACCACCTGGTCCGACTAATGTGACAAAGATCCTAGAAAAAGCAGGCCAATGTTCAACGTTTATTCGATTGTTACAAACCACTCAAGAAATCAGCCAAATAACCTCATTACTAAACAACTCCAACAGTATCACTATCTTTGTGCCACCAGATAATGCATTTTTGAGCATGAAAGCCGGGACTTTGAATTCGTTTAACGATCAGCAGAAAGCAGAACTGATCAAATTCCACATTCTGCCTCAATACTTCTCCATTTCTCAGTTCCAAACTGCTAGCAATCCTGTGCAGACACAAGCTGGTGGAACCAGTAACCGTGAATTCCCTATCAACATAACAACAAATGGCACTTCAGTGAATATAACTACTGGAATTACCAATGCAAGTATATCTAGTACAATTTACACTGATAGTCAGTTAGCTATTTATCAAGTGGACAAAGTTCTTCTTCCTTTGCAATTCTTTGTTCCTCCAGCACCAGCACCAGCACCAGCTCCTGCACCACCTAAGCCGAAAAAGAAAGATGATTCGTTGGATTCTGACTCTACTTCTGCTGTATCTTCTAGTGCAATCTCTCTGGTTTCAGACATATTTTGGGCAGTCAGCTCCCCTGGTGGATTTGTCTGGTTCTTGGCTGTGTTTTCTTTTGTATATGTGAGCTCATAATTAAGTTGAAGTTGATATTATTGTGCATGCATGCATGCATTGTTGTAATTTCATCTCATTGTAATTTTGGTTTATGCTGTGCAAATTTGATTTGGTTCTACCTAATCGCAGTTAAAGAATTTGTAATATATATGAGATGGGGTTGTCTCGTATCAGAAGACTTTATATATATTAAAAGACTTAGTTTTTCTTATTTAGAATTTGAATTTAAATTTAGATGTAAAGTTTTTATTTAAACGAACATGTCTATTCATGAAATTAGATGATTATTCTGAACATTTCCTTCTTTCAACTCTATAAATTCAAGCCTTCACAGAGAAGCGGCTGTGTCCATTTTGCAGTATATAATGATTGTTGTATTATGCACTGACATCTTAAAAATATGTACTTGTCACGACCCTAAAACTATTCAGGTCGTGATGGCGCCTATCGTGTGACTAGGCAAGCCACACAATTTCAAATAATTCGATCTTTCATGAAAAACCATTTAATAATAACAATATTCTCTGCACATAAATTTCTCATTAAAAGTTAAATGCAACCAAAACACTGAAATAAGTCCCAACACCGGGTGTCACTGAGTCATGAGCCGACACAACTACAAATGTTGAAATATAGAAAGACAAACATTGTCTAATAAAAATATGCCAAAGGGGAAGATAAGGAAGGAGAAGACGAAGCTGTGATCGCCAGGCAGTTACCTCGAAATCTCCGACTGAAACTCTGCACCAGATAATCAGCAACCACTACCGGGACCTGAAGTATCTGGATCTACACATAAGGTGCAGGGGTAACGTGAGTACACCAACTCACTAAGTAACGAGCCCAAACTATGGGCTGAGATGTAGTGACGAACTAAACCTCAACATTTACAACAGAATCAATGTACAGAAGTTTAGGCATGCTTTCAATTAACTAACAGTTCAAAGTGATAAGATAAGTACGGATCCGAACAGTTTAACATATATAACTCAACGTACTTTACATGCCAATGCATCAACTGCATGAAACGCACAATGTGCTCCCACTCTCATATACTAGTCCACTCAGTACTGTATATGACTCTCATGGCCCAGGGAAGGTCCATCCCAGAATATATGTACATATGACAGTAGTCACTCAGTACTGAGGAAGGTCAATCCAGCCCCACGGAGAAGATCCATCTCCAGATACAAACACTCGAACAAGATCTATGTTCGGAGAAGATCCATCCCTCAATAACATCACTGCGCTCACCGGGGCGTGTTACAGACTCCGGAGGGGCTCCTACAGCCCAAGCGCTATCATAAGCCAGATCCAGGCATAAATCAATATAATATGTTGCGGCGTACAGCCCGATCCCATAACTGTCACTCAATATCAGGCTCTCGGCCTCACTCATTCATCATTCTCCAGTCTCGCTCACACGGGCTCACAATGCATGAACTAGCCCGAATCAATGATATAATGAGCAAAACAACAATTATCGAGACTGAGACATGATATGATATGCAATAACAGGACTAAGTATAAAATATCAATGAAACACATGAAATGACAGCAATAAGCGACCACTCGGGTCTCAACAGTATCGGCGTGAAGCCTTAACGTAATATCTAGCATGAGTTCTAGCATGTTTGCATTAGTCACATTGACAGTAGTAGGGGTGTGCATTCGAATCAGTTTATCGATAAATCGAATCGATTATTTGTTATCGGTTTATCGATTTATCAATTTCGATTTCGATTTCGATTTTGTCCTCTTCGATTATCGGTTTATCGATAAACCGATAAGATATACTAATCTTATGTTATAAGCGATGTTCGTCTGTAGATAGCAGATCCTGCAATGGCCTTTCCTGGTGGCAAAATTACTCATAGTAGAACTGTAATCTTTTTATTTGTGTATTTCACCATCATCAGCAACTATATTCAATCCTACAAAAAAGAACATGTGCTCGGTTATTTAAAATGAATTGGTAATTAATGGTCAATAGGTTAGAAAGGGGTTATATTTTAATATTCTAACAACTTCTACTTTGAAATCAATTTTTTATTTGATCACATGACTTGTGAAATTCAGTTTCGACTCAAACGGAATTAACTCAGAGACTATATTTCTTTATTTGTTCTAGATCCGTCTGGAAACCGTGTTCACAATAGTATAAAATAGATGTAAAAAACTTCTAAGTCGAAATTATGAGCGACTTGACTATAACCAACTGATGTTGATTATAAAAGTTTTACTGACATATAGAATAAGTCTCTACTATAAAAATCGAAACTTCACAAGTCTACAAGGAGTAGAAGGCAACAAATCCAAACTCAAAGCTTCACCATCAAGAAATAAGTATTATATTACAAACATATCAGACCAAAATTACACTAAACTGCCTTGCAGTTGCATTTTCGAAAAGAAAAAAAAACATGTAAATCATTTTTTCCAAGCTCTAATGTTGGTTGACACAATTTTTATGTTATAAACGGTGTTCGTCTTATTTTAGCTTCTTTTTGTCCATATTAGTTAGGCGTGTTTACAGCAATATACTTTCCGTGGAATCCCGCAAATTTTCTTATTGGTGTAATCGATAACCGAATTGATAAGCCCCAAAAATCGATAAATCGAAATAAAAAAAATCGAAACCTTATTGAAACGATAACGATAAGCATATGTACAAATCGATAATCGATAAGTAATTATCGATAAGGGTCAAAATTGAATCGATAAATCGAATGCACACCCCTAGACAGCAGTACGGATATCAACAAGGAGGAATCACTAAACTGAGTCATGGAATGAACCAGGTCACCATTCTCACGGTGCACGTCCTCACGCCCGTCACTTGGCATGTGTGTCACCTCAGTTCTAATCATATAACACATAGTTCGGGATTTCGAACCCTCAGAACCAAGTTTGGAAGTGTTACTTACCTCAAACAGCACAAAAATCTACTCTGCGATGCCCTTGCCGCTCAACTCGGCCTCAAATCACCCCGAATCTATCAAAAATCAGTATCATATCATTAATACATGCTAAAGGAACAAAGCCCACGCGAAACTTATCAAATTAAATAAAAAATCCTGAAATTGACCAAACCCGACCCCCGGGCCCACGTTTTGAAATCCGATAAAAATTACAAAACTAGAATCCTTATCCTCTCACGAGGCCATACATACCAAATTTACCAAAATCTACCCCTCAATTACCCAAATTTAACTCTCAAGTTCTAAGCCCTAATTCCCCCATTTCCACCCCTAATTTCCACAAATTTCATGCTTAATCTGCTGTAAATCACCATAGAATCGAGTTTTAGGTTCAAAAACATTACCTCAACGTGTTTCCCCTTGAATCCCTCAAAAGCTTCAATCCCGTTTTCAAAAATGGTGGAAATGGGCAAAATTTCGCGAAGGAGTCAATTTATACCTTTTGCCCAGTCGGCCCGTACACCGCATCTGCGGTCTCCACTTCGCACCTGCGGGCTCGCAGGTGCGCTCACCCGTCCGGTTCTGCGAAAAATCCCCTAGGCCTCCAACTCCGCACCTGCGACCCCCTATACTGCACATGCGACCTCCGCATCTGCAATCTCCCTTCCGCATGTGCGGAAAACCAGAACCAGCAGCACCAGCTGCAATTTCTCAAGTTCAAACTTTCTGATGACCATCCGACATCATCCCGAGCCTCTCGGGGCCTCAACCAAATATACCAATACGTCATATATCATCACATGAACTTAGTCGAACCCTCGGAACACTCAAAACACTGAATTAACCCTGAATTCAAGCCTAAGGATTTCTAAACTTCCAAAATTCGCCAACGATGCCGAAACCAATTCCATTCCGACCCCGATATCTAATTTTTCATTGCCCACCGAAAATCGCCAAAAATTCAATTTCGCTAATTCAAGCCTAATTCTACCATGGATCTCCGAATAATATTCTGAACCCACTCCTAAGTCCAAAATCACCTAACGAAGCTATCTGAACCATAAAAACCAAATTTCGAGATCGATCACCCATAAGTCAACTCTCGGTTGACTTTTCCAACTAAATAACCAACTTAAGAGACTAAGTGTCTCATTTCTCTCCAAAATCACTCTGAACCCGAGCCAACCGACCCGGCACAACATAATAAGGTTGAACCACATATAATGAAGCAGAAATGGGGGAAACAGGGCTGAAATCTCTCGGAACGATCGATCGGATCGTTACAGTACATAATTATGTCACTTATAGGTTCATTACGGATAATCTCTATATATGATAAGTCATAAGTCGGTAACCTGATAAGAATGTTAACTAACATGTTGTAATAGGTTAAACTACAAAGATTTGTACTGCTAGTCGATATAACTTAAATCCACGAAAAATATATCAGCTTGCCCTGGTTTTTCAAGAAAAGCTCTGCATTTTCAGACTCCTCAAGTGCTGATGATGTTGTTAGTAGACCTACTTGATGAGCGAAAAAGTAATTCCGGAGATATATATGAATGTGCAAGATCACTAAAATTTTAACGAATAACAAATTCTTAACCTATAATTTAAAAGCGCAATTATTCAATGTTATGAACATGGAGATTGAATATATTTTAAGGTTAAATTCTGAATTCGCCTCTGAATATAAGTGTAAGATCACCCTGTTATTAGCATGCGCCTCTAACTACATCATCCCACTAAGGACACAGGACAGGACAAAGGGAAGAAAAATTATCCTCAGCTAAGAAGTATTATGCAGAAAAATCATAGGTGATTAAAATTGTTATGACCGAAAAAGTCAGGTGTCATGCGTAAGCTAGTAAAACAACAATTGAACGACAATAAATGAGATAACAAAAGAAAAATATACCAAAAGAAACATAAATATTTAACGTGGTTCAGCCAATTGACCTTGGTCCGCGGACGGAGATGAGCAGTTCACTATAATAAAAGAGAGTACAAATATCGAGAGAACAACCTCACGAAGAGGCAAACACAAGTGACTCACTAACACTTGTTTCGTAAAGTTCCCTCTAAACACGACTTGTCAAACCTCATATGACTACATTGTGGATGCTACTGAATGAATAAAAAAAATTATCAGTTTATGGAAGTCCAAACATTTTCCTACAAGAAAAAGGACTAGCCAATATGGAAGAATTATATTTTCCTTCTAGGAAAAGAAAAACTCAATTATGATAAATATGTTGTCCGTTCCTTCAAAAAATAGAAAAACCAAATATGATAAGAAAATCAAGACTAACGCCTACCAAAAATAATCAGAGGCTTATGAAAATCTTCCCTTAGCTGCTAAATTTTGGTTATAATCTTTGTCACTCATTTACATTTCAAAAGCATACCTAATAACCAATAAAGTTATTTGCTGGATTACAAGTTGTTATCTTACACAGATCTCATCAGTTGTACCTAGAGTTTTGTCGATTGTGACTGTTGAAATTACATCTTAATTAGCCCCCCTGTCCCATTATAACCATAAATAATGATTTATGATTGTCCTCCTCTAAATATATTGACATTACATACATGGATTAAGGATTTTCCCTCGTAGATTTTCGACAACAAACATCAACAACAATTCCAGTGTAATCTCACAGGCGGGATCTGCGAAGGATAGTGAGTATGCAGTCTTACTCCTATCTTATGTACGCAGGAAGCGTTTTGCAACAATAATAACAAACCCAGTGTAATCTTACAAGTAAAAATCTTAGGAGTATAGTGTGTACGCATATCTTACCCCGACCTTCAAGATGGCAGAAAACAAAAAATTGAATAGTATCCACACAAAAACACAAACTTACTGCAGACATATAAATAAACTTATCTCGACTATTCTCAGCTGTTTTTCCTCCCATCATAAGCAAACTAGCAGCTGCTCTGAGTTTATCAAATACCTATGATGTTCCTTTCCACCTTAAATTACAGTCTTTCACCTAACTTTACACTCAATTTCTTTCCACCTCAATACCCCCACAAATCCTTTCCTTCATTTTTTTCAAATCAAGAAAATCCACCCTCTCAAATATATAAATTCCCACATTCTACAATTCTCCCTTCACTACACCTAGCAAAATAAACACCAAACACCAAAACCAAAGAAAAAAAAATGAAAAACATGTTATTTTTCTTGTTCTTTTTATTCTTCCAATGCATTAGCATTTTCGCTCAGGCTCCAGCTCCAGCTCCAGCTCCACCACCTCCGTTAAACGTGACAAAGATCCTCGATAAAGCAGGCCAATGTTCAACGTTTATCCGTCTACTACAAAACACACAACAACTCAACGAAATCACCTCACAACTCAACAATTCCAACAACGGAATCACAATGTTTGTGCCAACAGACAATGCATTCTTGAGCATGAAAGCAGGAACTTTAAATTCTTTTACTGATCAACAAAAAGCTGAACTTATCCAATTCCATATTCTTCCTACATATTATTCTTTAACTCAATTCCAAACTGCAAGCAATCCTTTAAGAACACAAGCTGGTGGAACGAGCAACCGCGAATTTCCAATAAATATTACTACAACAGGAAGTTCAGTGAATATAACAACTGGTATTGTTAATGCAAGTGTGTCAAGTACAATATATACTGATAACCAATTAGCTATTTATCAAGTGGATCAAGTTCTTCTTCCATTGAAATTCTTTGTACCTCCTGCACCAGCTCCTGCTCCTACGCCTATTAAGCCGAAAAAGAAAGCCCGGTCCGCGGATTTTTCTACTGAACCGGCTGTTTCATCTGATACTTGTCTGGTTCCAAACATGATCTACAAAACCGGGATTTTGTTCTTATTTTCTGCTGTGTTTTGTTGGAGTTTATGAGATTATAAGTCTGTTGTTAGTATCTGTGTGCATGTATGCTTGTGATTCTTTACGTACATTTCATTGAAACTGAATTTTGAGTGTTAAGTGGTTTTGTTATTTTTTTCAAGAATTGATCTTGGTTTACTATTAGTTGGTTTCAAGTGAAGTATTTAGTGTAGTGAACAAGTTTTAGTAGTATAAATTACTAAATATAAAGGTGTATATTTTGTAATAATAAATTCTAAAGTAGCATCAATAAAATTTGAGAACATTTGGCGTTGACTAGTAACTCATTAGGTTTATTGTTTTTTTTTACTGGGTTTTTATTTCATTTTTTTTGAACCGATGGTCTATCGGAGATAGTCTTTTTATCTTTTCACGGTGAGGGTAAGATCTACGTATACACTATCCTTTCCAAATTTCATTTGCGGGATTCCACTGGTTGGTGGTTGTTGTTGTTGTTAACAACTGATCATTAGTTGCAGCCTAAATTTCTATTTATATTTAAGATGGTAAACTTATAAGTGGGTGACCCCCATTTGATTTTTTGGAAGTTAGGAATTTTCTTGTTTGTGTGATTGGATTGGATGTAACTTCTATTGATCAATTAATTAGTTATGCCTCAAACCCAGATTTGTTTGAAGTTAACTATTTGAATCTATCTATATTCATTCCACTTTATTCAGTTTCGTACTATTTATGCGATCAAGAAGGTTGGTTAGATGGATAAGTTACTTTTATTCTTAATTAGAGATTTTCAGTTCTCGAGCCGTAGAATATAAAATAAAATCTAGGTAAAGAACATTTCTTTTTTAATGGGCCTTATACGTCATGAATTCGAATTACTTGGACCACTAGATGAAATTCAGTGGCGGATTTATAGTAGAGGCTATGGGCACGAGAACCCATGATCTCTTCGCTAAACTAAGTATTTATGTTAATATTTGTTAGAATTAATTAGTCTAACGTTATTTAATGGCACCATATTTCAAGAAGGCTGAATGGTGAATTATTTATCCAAAAGAACATGGATTAGTTCTCGCTTATTACTTTTTTTTTTCTCCTTTCTTTAGTGGTGCACTCATATTCTAAAAATTATAGATCCGCTCATGCTAATATTTATGCAAATATTACAAAAACAAAACCAAAACCAAAACTCGTTGATATTTAATTAGTTTTTACTAGGATGTGTAAACACAACCACAAAGGAAAAGGCGATTGTGAATTTGGCTCCTATAAGGTGAAACACCAATGATGAGACAAAGAAAATCAACCTCCATTGATAGTTAAGGGAAATTTAATTTCAGTTGTCCACTCCATTTTTTGTGAAAAATAGAGAGGGTCATCCTCACGTATTTCTTATCTTGTTTGTAGAATATATTACTACTACTATATTGTTTATTTTGAAACCTCCACCACAAAATATTAAAGTAACCACATATATAGGCTACCTAAAAATTCCTTGCTTTTCCACCTTCGCATGGACCCCTTCCTCTATGTTGTTGCCAACGCTTTTCCGGGCCGAATCGAAATTTTTTATTATAAAGGGCAGGCAAAGCCCGAAGGCAACTATCCCAATAGGAAGGGCGGAACGAGGAGAGGGCCCGACAATCATACCACGTTATTATTTCTACTTCTACCTTTTTCTCATTCTTTTCAAAGTGAGATACTTTTGTCAAGTACATAAAACACAAAATAGACAGGTTTAATGGAACGACGTAAAAATCAAAATTCCTATAGTCCAGCCCCAACTTGCTTGGAATCTAACAACGTAATAGTAATTTTTTTATACAACAAAATATTTAGTATAATCTCATAAATAAGGTATGAGAAGGATAGTATATATACAGCCTTACTCCTACCTTATGCAAATAAAGAGGTGTGGGGTTCATCCCCGCCGAGAAAACAAAAGGGAAGAAACAGATGCCAAAACCAATTTTGGCCAAAATTGATTTGGTTCTCAATTTGCAAATTGCAATTTGGAGGAAACCAACTGTTCACGCCCAACTCTAGTCCTAAAAAAGGATAAGCGGTCGATGCAAATATAATCCGGTCTACAAGTCCGAAGTCGATCCCACAGAGAACTAAGGTTTTTCTATAATTGTTCAGTATCACTAAGAAGACAAGCTCGAACAATATGAAGTTATAAATATTAAGATTTTTATATCTAACTAATTGATTAACAAACTAAAGCAGTAAATTAACAACAAAAGATACTTAGGGTTGAAGACTAAATTAAGGAGGCCTAGAGTTATGATTTCTCCAAATGTTGGAATTCGTCCTACTATGTTCCCTACAATTTTGCCTATGTATTCTCTACTGATCATGAGCACGTTAGGTGCCGTAGTTCTCTATCGAGCAACTACAATAATTTACTAGACATATTCTCTCGAACTACGCTAGTTGGCTTTATCTAACCGCTCATTATGACCACGCCAAGGCTTTGTTATTTCTAAACCTACCTTTAAACCCGTTGTATTGATTTCTCACATACGTTAGGAGTGACGTTGTTCAACAACCACCTAAATATGTATCTTTTCTAAAGAAACACATAATAAATAGGCACGGTCAATCGATGGCCATTCAATCAACAACAATAAACACGTAGTTGAACAAGTAGAGAAATCCAACGACTCAATTATACAAAAACATAACAAGAATTTATCCAACAAAAGATCCATCAAAACCCTAGATAATAAATTAGTTATTCGTAATAGTATGTAAAACTACAATACTAAAAGTCATAACCAACAATGAAAAATAGGAAGAGGAAGGAAAAACTCGTAGAAGAATTTCTCGCCTTGCTTCTATTGTGCCTCTGCCTCCTTAGGTCGAATTTGTGTCAAAAGTCTTCAAAATACTGTTTTTCCGTGTATATATATACCAAGTAGGGTTGGGCCCAAACAATTATACTTTCTCCGACGCGAAAAAGGACATTTTTCCAGGTCGACGTCCGCGGCCGCGGATTCAACCGCGGATCTGGCCGCGGATTTTGTCCAGTGTTCTGTGTCGCGCAATTTGCACCCTGTTCTGTTTGGAATTTGAAAAAAATGTAAAACATGAAAGTTGTATACCTTTGAGTTAGCTTTCCAACCATATATTGTGGAGCCCAAATGGAGTTCTGAGAGAAAAGTTATGTGCAATTTACTAGACGGTGCGCAATATGCCTACTCGATTCTTCTTTCGTTCTTAACTATCAAATTTTGATCCCCGAACACGATCCCGACTTAATTCCTTGGACTTTGACTCATATTTCAAAGCTCCAAATCATTTTAATTCATTCCATAATATCTACATAGCTCGAAATCACTCCTACAAGGCATAAAACACACAATTAGTGCAAAACGCTAGCGATTAAAGCTCAAACTCAATTAAAGTGCAGTAAATTAGAGTGTAATAAGCGACTAAAATACGTAATTATAGCCTATCATCACCAACTTCGTATAGGGTAAGACTTACAACACTTCTTCCTATAAATAAAAGTCGGCCTTCAGCTTCTCATTTGAACACACAATCTCAGAGAGAAACATATGTGAGAGTTAGAGAGCATTGTGAGGTATTCACAGGCGGTGTAATCTGTAAGGGAAAATAGAGAGTGTGAGCAATATTGTAGTGAGGTGTGATCTCAAAAGGAATTATTCTTATAAGTGTATAGTGGTCCCTGGAGTACTTTACTCGGGACTACAAAATATAAAATTTCTCATTATAGTGAATTATTTTGCTCCTCTCAGGCCCGTGATTTTTTCCCTTATTCAGAAGGATTTTTCACGTTAAAATCTTTGTGTTCTTATTGTTCTTTTTGTTGATTACTGTATCTTGGTACTACGTTATTATTCCGTTGTTAGTATCGTGAATATTATTATTGTGTGAGGGTTTATTACCAACAACTGGTATCAGAACACATGTTCTGCTCGTTCACAGAAATACTCTTTATTGATACCCAATTTTTTCCTCATATTTCTCAAATATATATATATATATATATATATATATATATATATATATATATATAT
>MDKH01028376.1:0-23351 GCA_005239495.1 Nicotiana undulata
ATAAATGCTCTTCCTCTGTAATATTTGTCACGTATTTGGTGCATAGCAATGAAATTTACTTTCTTAAAGAAAAAACAAACAAAAAAACACAGAACATAGAGCAACAACCTTCAAAGATGACAATACCTCTCACCCATGTTGCATTGCTCCAATGTTGGAACAAAAGAATCCTACAAAATTGGGCAGTCATTTGGAATTTTATTCCTTCGACCATCTGGTGGACTGTATGGACAGAGAGAAACTACATTTTAAAGGCAAAAGAAACAACATAATTAGCCTTAAGAGTATAACTCCTTTTGCTAGCTTTTTGCTAAAGATTTTCTTTGTAAATGTTACGGAACCAATGATAGAAGAAGTTAGAAACTACTAAGTAGGTTCATTAGAACCAATAGCAAAATATTAAATGTAGAAATAATGAAATATAACTCTTTCTAAATGCACTAGCAGTATGAAATAGAGGACAAGCTATCCACTTTCAGCTTATTGTAGTCGTAGGTAACGGAAGATGAGTTTTGTGTTATACTAACTTGTGAATTTTTAAGTTAATTCTATAAAAAACAAACTTAAAGACATTCAAGTAAACAAGAAAGAACTCATTGGGGAACATTTTTAAAAGAGATATTCAAGTAAACGAAAGAATCATACACGAATAATTGATGGTGAACCCCTCGACGGAGTTTCTTTTGCATCTTCAAATTGTGAAGGTGAAACTGGAGCTGGCTGTAGTTGGTGCACTGGAATGAAAATTATATGTTGATTTTTAACCATTGAGTTTTTCACACAATCACTCTTTAACTTCGCCAACAAGGTCATTAAGTGCAAAGAAAATTTATTTAGGCCATAATCTCCAAACACTTGGTTGAGCTTGCTTCAACCAAAGTAGTAGTAGAATTTTTTATACATAAAAGAGGTAATTCATGTGTTTATCATCAGTTTGTATCTAAAGCATATATATAATCTGACTTTGTTATTATCTTAGTGTCAAGGTATATATTTTGTTTGCATCATCATTCCTGCTTATTCAAAACTTTTATATCTATTGGTACATTTAACCTTGATCTTTAGGTTAACTGCAGTTTATTTCGTCACAAAGCACATCCTGATTATATTTGACGTAGTACTACAGTATAAAGCTGGTTCTTATTTCCTATCATGCATCAGAGATGATATGAAGTAATTGCTACTATGCTCGAGGACAAATGATGTTTGATATGATGTTGTAATTTGAGCATGTTCATGGAACATTTAGGGATACTTTGTGATATTAACTTGAATGAAATCTACAGAATGTAAATTTGGAAATGTTTGAAGTATCTTAGTAGAGTTAGTTACTGATCCATTTTCGGTCCATATAGATGTCCTTGTTTGCATGCACTTATACACACACATATTCTCGGTGTTGAATATCTTTTTTTTCCGGGTAACCTTGTAGCTATACGAATAACATATACTATATCAGGCAAATGCCCGTGCTGTGCACGGGCACGGGCCACCTAGTAATTATATAATCGAATCCTACGTGAAGTCTAATAACCTATATAAATTCTCAAAGATAGCATCCCAAATATAACACATATAGTAACCTACATACGTGAAAAACTCATTTTGTTCTTCTGTCGCTTCTCCATACTCTTCAGGTAAAAGTTTTATTTTACTTTTGTCTGAATGGAATCTATTTAACATTTTATTTATTTATTTATTTATTATTATGATCTAATTATGACTATAGTGTACTTATTATTATTTTTAATATTATTAACTTGTTCAACTAATTTTGATAGAATTTGCATGAATTTTAATTGCTTAATTTATATATAAAACATAATTAGTGATAAATTAGTAGAAAGGGGTTTTTCTTAAATAATTTTTATGTGTAATTCTTGATAAAGTAAATATTTAAAATAATTGAGGGCATTCTAGTAAACTTATTAGTTACAGTACAATACGATACATTCAAATCAAACAGCAAAATATTATTTAACAACAACAAACAATATAATCTATCCAAACATTGTATTCATAAAATGATACGATACGATACAATACAGTACAATACGATACATTATAAAAAGATGAGAAACAGTGATCCAAACAGAGTGTAAAAGGTTGTGTTCGCAGATGGGGACCTTGGAACTCAGGTGCGAAGCCACATGTTCGATCAATATTCTGTAGAAGCGCACCCGTATGTGCGGAACTCTGGGGACCGCCAGTGCAATTTTGTTGGACAGGATTTTATATCAAGGGTTTGGTCTTTTCTTCTCATTTTTGGAGTTTTGGAGCTCGACTAAGGGCGATTTTTGGGTGCTTCTCACCACAATTGAAGAGGTAAGTGAAGTTTACTCAATTTTGATAATAAACATTGATTAACCATGGACTATTTCATCTAGTTTATGTGAATTTGAGATAAAATTTGAGAATTTTTAGACAATGTTATTGGAAAGTGAGATTTGAAGATCCATTTGAGGTCGGAATTGGATGAAATTGGTATGGTTGAACTTGTAGTTGATCGGGTGTTCAAAATTTGTGAGTTTGGTCGGTTTTCAAAGTGCGAGCCCGGGGTTGACTTTGTATATTTGATTTAAGATCTTAGCTTTATCATTTGGAACTATTTGCGATGACATCAATTGATATTAAGTTGTTTTGACAAGATTTGAGTCGCTCGGAGGCCGATTCGCGTGTAAAGGACTTTTTGGAGTATTGATTCCCACGTTTGAGGTAAGTAACATATCCAAACTTGGATTTGAGGGTAAATTTCCCTGGGAACTATGTGATTCGGGATGTGTTGGGGTGAAGCACGTTCTAGGTGATGGGCGTGTGTGCATGCACCAAGGGATTCATGATTTGGGTGGATTTTAGAGTAATATGGAACTTGTTTTGCTACCATGCCTCGTTATATCTGTATTGTCTAAACCTGTATGATTATTTGAGTTGTGATTCATGTTAAAAATTATGTCTAGGCTATGTGCTTATTTGTTTGAGATATGATACAGATATTCTTGTAGTTTCTGAGCTATTTGATAGCCTTAATTGTACACATACTCTCAGTCATGATACTATACGCGTGTATGATATCTCCGTCGCAGTGCTTTCTTACTTGATTCCTCACATGTTGTTGATGACTTTGTTTACCTTGAAAATGGTATTTAATAATTATATTTGATTTGTGGTCCTAAAAATATATGATTTATCTTAATACTAGTTGTTAGGTAAGAAATATTAAGTGTAAGTAAGAGAAAATGATAAGCAAACCAGTATGGTCACAAACTGGGGACCTCGAGCTCGGTAGTATCGGGCCTCGAGGGTGGTCTTCGAGGTTGATAATGAGCAATAAATGAAGAACTATAAATGAACACAATAAATGAAGGACAATAATCTGTGTATAGTAATTGTTGAGCACGTTTAGGCAAGAAAAAGTAGAAAATGTTCTATTGCAGTGAATGTTCATATGTGTTACAAAATGACAGGGGTCCCCTTTATATAGGAGGGGGAATCCCAATATATTACATGTCTAATTATGACAAGGAAATGCTATTGCTATAGCTGTACAATAGCTCAGTATGGACTTCTACTATTCTTGCAGACCTGGTTAGTTCTAACCACGTGTCCTTGGGAATTTCCCGCCTTTCCATGACGATCATCGATTTTCATACTGCCTCAAGGTATGATGTGATGAGTCTTCGATATACCCTCTCGAGGGGAGTACTTCGGGGTCGACCCTCGGACTGTGCTTCGAGCCCCTCAAAACCGGGCTTGGGATGCCATAGAGGCCTTAAAATCGGACCTCCCCGATTTTGGCCGTATACAGATAGTCCCCACGTTTCTTAGAGTAAAATGAGAAGAAACGATTTTGAATTCTCTGACTCTTCGACGTCCCTATTATAACGTCAGTCACGTGGTGCTAGCGGTTGATGTGACAAAAAGGGATGTTCAAAGGTCACGCTTGCACGGCTTTCAAAGAGCATTGAATCGATTATAGTGGTTGGCCATCTTTCTACCTTCTCCAATACGCGTAACTGACCCCTATAAGTACCCCAATCCTTCACTCCTTAACCTTTTACTTTTCACGACATCTTCAAACCTTCAACAACTCTCCTTATTTCTTTCTTGCGTTCATCTCTCAACGAGTTTCTTCCTCTTCTTCTGAAATCTTTCAGCAAAAATGGTAAAGACTTCTAAAACCGTTCCCCAAGATGATAAAGCTTCTTCATCATCACGCTCGTCGAAAAGCAAAGCAATAGTGCCTCCTCGTATTGAGGAGTGTATCCCCAGACCCTGTGAAATGTCTTCCAATTTCAAGGTCAACAAACCCTCTTCGAAACCGGGGTGATGTGAACCCATGTCCCGGTACATTAGCCTGATAACCAAAATTGAGAAGGTGAAGGATGATTGTCGTTGGGGCGAGGCGGTACAAGTGGAGATTCCTTCTCATGAGGAAGATATAACAACACATAAAGCCGATTTTCTTAGTGTATACACATATCCTTTTACCTTAGGTCCGGTAGAACCATCTTTGCCATCGACAGACCCCGTGATCCTTGACTTCTTCAGACAATACCGGGTTACACTCGGCCAAATATACCCATCATTCTGGCGCTTCGTTTACATGATCAAGTTCTTTTCAAATAAGGTCGAGGGGATGCCTTTTACCCTCGACCACCTGATTAGAATGTATAGTCCCCGACTTTATCAAGGCGGCTTGATTAAGCTTCAACGTCGGGCTTCGAAGGTCTTCTTTGCCTGCATCGACGAGGACAAGGACAGAGGGTGGATAAGCCGCTTTGTCCGAGTTAGGACCTCGGATCTGATCCCTGCTGAAAGGATTCCATTCGAGGAATCGAATATGAATCGTAAATGACATGTTAATTAAGTATCTATTTTTTCCTTTGGACTATCTTCTCTCCGAACTAACTCCCTTTGATGTTGCAGTTGTCGAGTGATATCCCGACGCGGTCAAGGACCTCGCGGGCTGGGTTCGCAAGCTTGATTCAGCCTACCCATATGCTGACCACGTGTGGCGCGATCTGTCCAAGACCGATGAGAGGCTAAAAACCATGGTGAGGTTTTACTTCTGCCATACTTGAACTCTTTAAAGGAGATATCCCTCGAACGTATTCTCATTTCATGTGTTTATATTTGGTGTTTGTGCAGGCCTAGGTGAGACCTATTTGATGAGAGAAGCCCCACCCGGGGAAGTATATACCCCAAAACCTGCTAAGGAGAAGAAGAGAAAAAGGAAATCACTGACTGAGTCCCCGGAGCCGAAGAAGGCTAAAGTGCAAAAGCCTAAGGTCGATTCATCGGCCTTAACTCCGGAAGTGTCAGAGAGCCTTAGAGTTGAGGGTGAAGAGAAAGATGATTGCCCGCTAGTACTTAGGTGAAGAGGAAGCACGACTGCATCGAAACCTATTGAGCCGACTGTTGTAGAGCCGAGGGCTTCTGAACCAAAAGTGTTTGACGCTGCCCCACCTCGGGCTGAAGAGATATTTGAGGGTGGGTCAAATGAAGTTCTTGAGCAGGCTAACAGCCAAAACACGTCCCGAGCCGGGGGGCGCTCGATAGATGAACTCGGGGAGCCCATCTCTGAAGCTCCCCAAAGGCAGGAGGAGGCCTCGATTGATCCGGTCGGGGTTGTTATTGTAGATGATTCTCCGCCGGGACCGACATTTTCTCCTCGGGATATACGGGATGTCCGTAATATAGAGACTTCCGATGCGGGGGCATCCCTCGGGGGAGGGGGGACGATGTGTTCGAAGGATACTTCACCGAGGTCGAAGAAATCCCCGAACTCAACGCCTCGCTTATTTTCGAGGAAGTCGATAAGGTCTACAAACAGGTAATTTTTTGATGATTATGCCTCGAGGTTTGTCCCTCATCTTCCTAATTTCTTTCCTTTACGCTTTCAGGCCATAGTGCTTTACAATCAGGCCTTTGCTAAATCACAAGTTGAGTTGGCCCACTACGAGGAACAGTGTAGGAGGTTCTCAGCGGAGGCGGACGAGTCCAGGGCCCTTTTTTTCCAATAGGGAGGAGAAAATTTGTGATCTTCAAGCGCGCTTGGAGGCGGTATCTCGAGAACTTACCGATCTAGACGAGCAGGTAATATAGTCTTCGTATGTTTATTTTTGTGCTTGTCCGACTTTATCATTTAACGTCTTGACTTGATTTTTGCAGCTTAAGCATAAGGATGGCTTGATGCGGGAGGAGCTTAGAGTTAGGGATAGTAAGATCCTCAGGCTCAAACGGCGCATGGATGAGGTAGCGTCCGAGAGAGATACTCTCCGAGAGAAGCTGACCTCGGCCGAGCATCGACTCCAAGATGCAAAGGTAGAAAACAACAAATATAAAGATCTCTATGCTGAATCGGTCGACGTGCTATCCGCAGCCAAGTCTGAAGCCAACGCACTCATATCCTCGTACCGGGAAGATGCCGCTACTGCAAATGCCCGAGACAATAAGATATCTGAAGAGGCCGAGCTCGAGCTGACTCGAGCCGTCGAGCATGCTCGATTGAAATCTCGGAGACAGTCTATCGAGGAAGCAGATGTAGGGGGCGTCGATCTTTCTGCTGAGTTCGAAAGAGTGAGGGCCCTGGAAGAGGAATCGGCAGCTCTACTTTCTTCTGTGGAAGATTCAGCCAGTGGCTCGGAAGATGATGAAGATGATGGCGGAGTCCCCGAGGGGGAAGAAGTCGCTGACGACCAGGGGGCCGAGGATCAAACCGTCGAAGGCACTATCCTGAAGGGACTTCATCCGATCAAGCGCCCCCGGTGGTAGATTAGGATTCTATTTGTTTCCTTTTTGTGTAAGGGATCCAGGCACGAGCTTTGTAAATATGCTTTTCTGAACCCTTACTATATATAAAAGAATATTTTCTTTTCGTCATTTCTTGTCTTTCCTTTGATTTTTTGGAATAAACTTTGGTGCTTGTAGATAATCAATCTGATGTGTCGGACTTGTAATATAAACCCCTTAGGTTTTCATGCTCGATGAATAATCGATAACAGTTGACCGTTTGGGGGTTCAATCCTCGAGTCAAGGTTGACTCGGGACTATCAACCCTTTTTTAAAACATTGACCCTTAGGCTTATTTTTTGTTTTGTCCGTTTAGGCTCTTTAGATCAGCCCGTAGGCTCTTACATATCGGCCCTTAGGCTCTTTTTAGATTGGACCTTAGGCTCTTACATGTTGGCCCTTAGGCTCTTTTTAGATTGGGTCGATTCGAACTCTAGTATGGCTATAGTTTTCCCCCATTCTGGCTAACGACTTTTGAAGTTTTGATTATGCCTTGGCATGTTTTGTGTTTGTCAGACTCTTCGACGGCTCAAACAAGAACCTCGATTATGAGTCGATATGTGACGACAATCAAGTATCTTGTGGGGCTTTCTCGAAGGCTCATGTTTCGAAGCCTTTTCATTGAAGGCTGATTGTTTCTAAGCCTTTTCATTGTTCGGAGCTGATATTATCGAAGTTCCTTTGCTTATGTCGAGGGTAGCCTGATTAACCGGTTCTTTTCAAAGTATTTGAAGCCCTTTAGTTTTATGGTGGCAGTCAGACGTCTCCGAGCCATGTTAATTCGGTCGTAGCCTTTTAGTAAGACCGTAGTCTTTATGTTCGGCCGTAGCCTTTAGTCCCCGAGTGAGATGACCTCGACGTCTATATCGAGGGTATGCCTTTTAGGGGTCTTACAGGTTCAAATATATAGCCTTGGCCTTAATATCAGGATTATGCCTTTTTAAGGGTCTTATAAATTTGGGCATGCCTCGTTGAGGTCTTACAGATTAGATGTTGCCTCACTACGGTCTTACGAGCTCGACGTTGCCTCATTGAGGTGTTACAAATTTGATTCTTTGTTGGCTCGATGAGTTGACCGTCGATGACAGTCCCTGAGTGTCCGAGAGTTTTTGGCAGTTGAGCCATTTTTACATGAAAGTAGTACACTTCTTTGAAGCGCAAAGATTTTTTGATAAGCAAAGAGGCTTCTTCGATTACTTGATATATGTGTAAAGGCTTTTGCCTTCGGGGGCTCTATTATTCTACATGGACACGGTTCGTTTGACCGTTTGGCCCAATACAATATTCTCCCATTGAGGCCCTCTTAGGCATAACTCGATTCCTTCGATGAGCTAACCTTCGAGGGTGATGCCCCCCAGTATTCGAGGTTGATTGAAAAGAAGCCTTGAATACTTGTTAAGTTTTCGTCAGGTAGCATGTAGGTGTCGCCTCGTTAAAAACCTCGCCGGTAAAACCCATTCGGGATAAAACCCGATCCAAGGGAAAAAGAGTGTGATGCATGCTTTAAAACCCAAGGTCTTCGAGTTGAGGGGTGCTTTGACTCCTCTCAATCGAACACCTGCGATAAGTTAGTATAATGCATAAATGAAAAAGGAGAAGGTTGTACCTTAACAGTAATAGGTTTGAGCATCGATATGTTCCAATTGCTTGGTAGTTGCTCGCCTTCCATGCTGCCAAGTTTGTAGGACCCTTTTCCTACTACTCCGAGGACGCGGTACGGTCCCTCCCAACTAGGGCCTAGATTCCCTTCATTTGGGTTTCGAGTGTTGAGGGAGACTTTCCTTAGGACTAAGTCGCCGACTCCGAAGTATCAGAGGTTTTTTCTCCTGTTATAGTATCTTTCGATTCTTTGTTTTTGGGCAACAATTCGGACTAGCGCAACCTCTCGCTTTTCGTCTAGCAACTCGAGGGCTATAGTCAAAGCTTCGTTGTTCGAGTCCTCGGTGGCATGTCGAAATCTGGCACTTGGTTCCTAAACCTCGACCGGTATTAAAGCCTCAGACCCGTATACCAAAGTGAACGGTGTCTCTCCCGTGCTTAGATTTCGAAGTTGTTTGATACGCCCATAGTACTTCGAGCAACACTTCTCTCCGTTTTCCCTTCGCATTTTCTAACTTTTTTTCATGTTTTGAATGGTGGTCTTCTTCGTGGATTCGGCCTAACCATTTGCACATGGGTGGTAGGGTGCTGATAAGATCCTTTTGATTTTATGATCTTCGAGGAACTTTGTCACCCTGGTGCCAACAAACTACTTCCCATTATCACATGCAATCTCGGAGGGGATCCTGAATCGGCATATGATATGGTCCAAGATGAAGTAAGTGAATTCTTTTTCTCTTATCTTCTCTAAGGCCTGTGCTTCCACCCATTTCGAGAAGTAGTCAGTCATAAATAGAATAAATCTGGCTTTACCTTGCGTCATTGGTAGGGGGCCGACGATGTCCATCCCCCATTTCATGAATGGCATGGTGATAAAACTGAATGCAGTTGTTCACTGGGTTGGTGAATCATTGGCGCAAACCTTTGGCACTTGTCACACCTTCGAACGAATTCCTTGGTATCATTTTCCATGCTATCCCAATAGTAACCTGCTCTGATCACCTTTCGAACTAAAAAATCGGCACCGGAGTGGTTTCCACAAGTGCCTTCATGGATTTCTCGAAGCACATAATCGGTGTCCCATGGTCCTAAGCATACTGTTGGGGGCCCGTCAAAGGCCCTTCTTTATAGAGTTCCATTCTCGTTGAGTGAGAATCGGGCAACTTTGGTTCGAAGGGCCCTTCATTCTTTTGGGTCTGTGGGCAGCTTCCCGTCTCTCAAGTAGTCAATGTACTTGTTCCTCCAATCCCACATTAGACTTGTTGAGTTGATCTCGGCATGGCCTTCTTCAATTACTGACTTGGACAGCTGTACAACAGCCCCTGGGAGTATGTCATGTTCTTCGACGGACGATCCCAGGTTTGCGAGTGCATCGGCCTCGCTGTTTTGTTCTTGAGGTACGTGGACCAGGGTCCATTCTTTGAAGCAATGCAATGTGACTTGAAGCTTGTCTAAATATCTTTGCATCCTATCTTCCCGAACCTCGAAGCTCCCATTTACTTGGTTCACTACCAGAAGGGAGTCACATTTTGCTTCGATGACTTCTGCTCCTAGTCCTTTGGCAAACTCAAGACCTGCAATCATAGCCTCACACTCGGCCTCATTGTTAGTTAGTTTCGCAGTTTTTATAGATTGTCTAATCATGCTGACCGTAGGCGGTTTCAGAACTATGCCGAGCCCGAACCCTTTCACGTTTGAGGCATCGTCGGTGAAAAGAGTCCATACCCCTGATGATGTGCACGTTTTTTACAAGAGTTCTTTCTCTACCTCGGGCACGAGGGAAAGCGCAAAGTTGGCCACGAAGTCCGCCGAAATTTGTGACTTGATAGTTGTTCGGGGTTGGTACTTGACATCGTATCCTCCAAGTTCGACGACCCATTTGGCCAATCAGCCCGATAATTCAGGCTTATGCAAGATATTTTGAAGAGGGTATGTCGTTAAAACACATATACGATGGCATTGAAAATAAGGTTTCAATTTTTGAGATGCACTTATTAATGCAAGAGCTAATTTTTCTAAGTGTGGATACATGGTTTCAGCATCTCCTAGGGTCCGATTTATGTAATAGACAGGGAATTGCGTACCTTGTTCATCTCGAACCAACACACCACTTACTGCTACTTCAGATACGGCTAGATACAAGTACAATGTTTCGTCCTCCTTCGGGGTGTGGAGCAAAGATGGGCTCGAGAGATACCGCTTTAATTCCTCTAAGGCATATTGGCATTCTGGAGTCCATGCAAAGCTGTTTTTCTTCTTGAGTAAGGAGAAGAACTAATTACTCCGATCTGATGACCTTGAGATGAATCGGCCTAAAGCCGCTATCCGCCCGGTCAGCCGCTGTACGACCTTCACATTGTTCACCACCGTGATTTTTTCGATGGCCTTAATTTTTTCGGTGTTGATTTCGATCCCCCTGTTCGACACCATGAAGCCTAAAAATTATCCAGAACCTACTCCGAAGGACATTTCTCGGGGTTGAGTTTCATGTTGTAGCTTCTAAGGATATCGAATGTTTCATGCAAATGAGTCAAATGGTCCTCTGCGCGCAGGGATTTAACTAGCATGTCATCAATGTAAACTTCCATAGACTTGCCTATTTGATGTTCAGACATCTTATTAACTAGGCATTGATACGTGGCTCCCGCGTTTTTAGCCCGAAGGGAATTACATTATAACAATATGTACCATACTTCGTGATGAACGAAGCCTTTTCCTGGTCCTCTAGGTTCATTTGAATTTGATTGTATCCGGAGTAGGCATCGAGAAAAGTAAGAATCTCGTGGCCGGTCGTGGCATCGATCAAGCGATCGATGTTAGTCAATGAGAATGAGTCTTTAGGGCATGCTTTATTCAGATCTTGGTAATCTATGCACATTCTTAATTTATTCCCTTTTTTGGGGACTACTACTACATTAGCTAACCATTCGGGGTATTTTACCTCCCTAATGGATCCTATTTTGAGAAGCTTTGTTACCTCGTCTTTGATAAACGCATGTTTTACCTCAGACTGAGGCCTCCTTTTTTGCTTCACCGGTTTGAACCTGGGGTCGACACTTAATCGATGGGTGGCTAGTTCCGGCGGGATCCCTGTCATTAGGGGTGTTCATGGTTCGGTTTGGATCGGTTTTCCCCAAAACAGAAACCAAACCAAGTAAGTCGATTTTTCAAATATTAGAACCAAACCAAACCAATTAAGTCGGTTTTTTCTCGATTCGCTTTATGTTAGTTTTTCGGTTATTTGTCGGTTATTTCTTAATTATAAGACATACACTACCAAACACATTTTCCGGTGACCACATTTTCAACGTAACACTATCAATCAATTGCCCTTTGAGAAATCTATTATTTACTAAAATATATTGATTACAATTGAATCAAATAGTGATGAATAATTTAAGGACTCAATTAAAAATATTTTTTAACATAAAATAGATTCTTACACTTAAAAAAGGAAAACTACCAATCAAACTAGAATATAAAGGCAAAATATTATACTAAAAGTGCAAATGATTAGCATTCACCAATGTTTTGAAATTTTGTATAAAAATATACATATATAAAGGTGTAATAATAAATTTGAAATACCTACTCCTATATCGGTTTGGTTTGGTTATTTTTTTATTAAAACCAAAACCAAACCAAATTTGATCAGTTTTTAAAATCCAAAACCAAAACCAAACCAAACAAAAAGTATCGGTTTTTTTGGTCGGTTTGGTTTGGTTTTCGGTTTGGTTCGGTTTTTCGGGTTTTTATGAACACCCCTACCTTTCATGTCTAAATGGGACCGAGCAAAGAAATCAATTTTGTTAATAAGAAATTGAATGAGTTTTTTTCCTGAGTTCAGGGGTTAATCCCATTCCCAGGTATACCTTTCGATCTGGAAGATGCTTAATCAAAACATCCTGTTCAAGTTCTTCGATCGTTGACTTTGTTGCATCTTATTCTTCGGGGGTAAACGAAGGTTCGAGGAGTGAGGAAGTCTTCTTCATCATCCTCGTTCAATTGCTCACAGACCACCTGTCCCTCGGGGATCTGCTTGCCTTCTGACTTCCCCGAGATGGAGGGTGTCGATGTTGGTGCCATGTCGTGTACCATGAACAACTCTCTTGCTACATGCTGTTCTCCATCCACTTTTTTTACTCCATCCTTCGTTGGAAACTTCATCATTTGATGAAGGGTCGATGGCACCGCCCTCATACTGTGTATCCATGGCCTTCAAAGTAAGGCATTGTATCTCATGTCACCTTCGATGACATGAAGCTTGGTATCTTGAATTGCACCGGCCACGTTGACTGGGAGGATGATTTCTCCCTTTGTTGTCTCACTCGCCATGTTGAATCCACTCAAGACTCGAGAGGCGGGTATGATCTGATCAAGCAGTTTGAGCTGCTCTACCACCCTCGACCTGATTATATTGGCCGAGCTACCTGGATCCACAAACACATGTTTAATTTGAACTTTATTCAAAAGGAAAGAAATTACCAGGGAATGATTATGCAGTTGAGACAAGGCCTCGATGTCTTCTTCACTAAAGGTAAGAGTGTCCTCAGGCAAATAGCCTCGAGTATTTTTCCCGTTGCGATAGATACTTTTGTCAATTTGAAGACGGGTCCCTGTGGGGCGTTGATTCCTCCAATGATCATGTGAATGATGTGTTGGGGTTCTTCCGGTTTGTTCGCCTCTCTTTCTCGAAAGTGGTTCTTGGCTCGATTGCTGAGGAATTCTCGAAGATTCCCTTCGTTGATCAGTCGGGCCACCTCCTCTCGAAGCTGCCTACAATTCTCGGTCCTGTGACCGTGAATGCCATGATATTCGCACATTAAGTTGGGGTTCCTCTGGGAAGGATCTGACTGCGCGGGCTTTGGCCACCTGGTATCTCTGATCTTACTCATGGCTAATGCGATGTCCGAGAACATAAATATTGAAGTTATATTCTGACAATCGAGGTGCCTCAATTGGTCTCGAATGTCTGTAAAACCCGGTCTTGCTCTTAAGTCCCCGGGAATTTTGGCCTCGATCCATCCCTCGATCATTTCGAGGTGTATCCTGCCTCGAAGTGTTTCTTTGATCTTTGACATATGGTTGATATCTTTCTTTGCTTGGTCTCGACTCCTTTTATGTAGACCTTGATTCCTTTGCCAAGAGCCTGCTTGGATATACTGAGCCCGAGGGGGCTCTCAATTGGTCGTCCTCGACCCTGATCTTCGATTGATACCTGTTATGCATATCCGCCCAAGTTACGGCAGGATACTCGATCAAATTTTGCTTCAGATACTTTGAAGCTATTGAGCTTCGTTCATTCAAGCCCTGAGTGAAGGCCTGCACCGCCCAGTCGTCGGAGACTGGAGGTAACTCCATTTGTTCCATTTGAAAGCGGGATCCGAACTCCCTCAGCATCTCGTTCTCCCTTTGTTTGATTTTGAAGACATCTGACTTTCACGTAGCGACCTTAATGAAACCAGCATGTGCCTTCACAAAAGTGTCTGCCAACATGGAAAACGAATCTATCGAGTTTGGGGGGAGGTTATGATACCACATCATGGCCCCCTTCGACAGTGTTTCCCCAAATTTCTTCAACAAAACTGACTCGATCTCATCATCTTTTAGGTCATTCCCTTTAATACCACAAGTATAAGTGGTAATATGCTCATTGGGATCTGTGGTCCCGTTGTACTTTGGGATGTCGCGCATCCTGAACTTCTTTGGAATGGGCTTCGGAGCTGCACTCGACGGGAATGGTTTCTGCACGAACTTCTTTGAATCTACACCTTTCAGAATCGGTGGTGCGCCTGGGATATGATCGACCCTCGAGTTATAGGTCTCCACTTTTTTGTCGTTAGCCTCTATCCTCTTTTCTCCTGACTCAATCCTTTTGGTGAGGTCCTCGAACATTTTTATAATAGCGGGGTCTGCAGCTGAGCCGTTGTTACTCGATCTCTTCGGTGACTTCTCGACTCGAGGAGTCGTTTCAGGTACTGCTGTGCTTAGAGTTTTCTGCTGACTCTGTAGCTGAGCAATGGCCACTTACTGTGCTTGTAGCATCTCAAAAATGACTTGTAGGCTAATTTCCCTTTCCTCCCGAGCAGGGGTCCTCTGCGCTTCATGTTGGTCTCCTCCGCGCACACTTTCGTCAATATTAGAGCTTACATCGACTTGCTGAGCGTTGCGTGATCCCACAATGATGGGGATTTGTGCTGGTGCCACCCCAGGGTTTTGCAGTGGTACACCGACGGCTGAGGCAACTACACCGTTTTCTCCATGAAGCCCAAGACCGTTGTTTTCGTGTGCATTCACTGAGTTGGACATTTGTTTGACCTGAAATCAAAGATTCTTGGACAAGAAAAAGTGTAAAAAATATTTTGTGTTTTCAGAAAACCAGCACTAAAACAATCACTATTATTTTTAGCCCCACGGTGGGCGGCAAACTATTTATCTTGAAAATGGTATTTAACAATTATATTTGATTTGTGGTTCTAAAAATATGTGATTTATCTTAATACTAGTTGTTAGGTAAGAAATATTAAGTGTAAGTAAGAGAAAAATGATAAGCAAACTAGTATGGTCACAAACTGGGGACCTCGAGCTCGGTAGTATCGGGCCTCGAGGATGGTCTTCGGCGGTTGATAATGAGCAATAAATGAAGAACAATAAATCAACACAATAAATGAAGGGCAATAAATCTGTATAGTAACTGTTGAGCACATTTAGGCAAGAAAAAGTAGAAAATGTTCTGTTGTAGTGAATGTTCATATGTGTTATAAAATGACAGGGATCCCCTTTATATAGGAGAGGGGAATCCCAACATAGTATATGTCTAATTATGACAAGGAAATGCTATTGGGACAGCTGTACAATGGCTCAGTACGGACTTGTACTATTCTTGCAGACCTGGTCAGTTCTAACCACGTGTCCTTGGGAATTTCCCGCCTTTCCATAACGGTCATCGATTTTCATATTGCCTCGAGGTATGTTGTGATGAGTCTTCGATATACCCTCTCGAGGGGAGTACTTCGGGGTCGACCCTCAGACTGTGCTTTGAGCCCCTCGAAACCGGGCTTGGGATACCATAGAGGACTTAAAATCGGACCTCCCCGATTTTGGCCGTATACAGACTTATATGTGTAACACTGTTGAATTGGTTCTATGAAATGTGGTTAACTGAGACTTGAGTGGTTGATGACTGATATTGGTCCATATAGCCGATTTTATATTGATTTTGAGGTGATTCATACGTGAGGCCCATATTGGGTTAAGTACTACTGATTTTGGGAGACGCATGCACTAGGCCCCACTACTTGGATACATGTTATTGATTAGTGCTTGGTCTAGGATCTGCCCATCCGTAGTCTGATATGATAATGAGCGCATGCACAACGATATACATATACACGTGCTTTGGTGAGGGGCATTTATGCCAGGCACCCCGTACAACGCTGAGTGTTGTTGTGTGTGTTAGTGAGGGGCCTTGGGCCAGGCACCTTGAGCGTGCTGAGTGTGTTCATTCTTGATAGTTTCATTGTGATGATATTGAATTGACATGTATATTTTACATGTAAGCATAGAGATGCACTTTCTCTTGCTAGTAGGTAAAATAAATATTTTATTCATGTTAGGCTTTAAATGTTATACTTGAAAAACACATCTAAATTCCTGTATTGTGAACAAATTGAACATGATATCATTGAGTTATTTACTTATACTACTTCCTTTATATCCTGAGTTGTATTGATATTGGTCACTGACTGTTTATTCTGAGCTCGTCACTACTTTCATCCCAAGCTTAGGTTTGTTACTTGTTGAGTACATGGGGTCGGTTGTACTCATACGACACTCTACACTTCATGTGTAGATCTAGGTACATCTAGGTGCGGCGATTGCTAGAGTTTTGTTGGTACCAGCTTTTTGGAGACTACGAGATAGCTTCTATGTCATCCGCATACCTTGAAGTCCTCTTTCATTTATTTCTGTTATTATTGTTCTATTGTTCAGACAATAGTTTTGAAGATTTGGATTTATATTTTGATATTCAGTAGTGCTCGTGTACTCATTGACACCAAATCTTTGGGATGGTTGTAGTAGTATTATCATTGTTTTCCCATATATTTCATAATATTTTCACCGTTGAGATGATTAAGTTCTGCTTCATTGAGTTCCTATTCGTTTTGAAAATGTTTACTTGCCTATCAGTTAGTGTTAGGCGTCGTCACGGCTCCGGTGGGAATTGGGTTGTGCCAAGTTGGTATTGGAGAACTAGGTTGCTTAGGTTTTACGAGTCGTGAGTAAGTTTAATAGAGTCTTGCGGATCGGTACATAGACGTTTGTACTTATCTTCGAGAGGCTACCAAACTATTAGGAAACTTTACTTTCTTGCATTCTTGTCGTGCAGATTTGTTAATTCCGAAGTGTGAACCTTTACTCTTCTTTTCTCTCACAGATGATAAGGACACGTTCATACGGATCACGCAGACATGCACCAGTACCACCAGTCAGGGCTGCGAGAGGGAAGGGCCGAGGTAGGGCTCACACTATGGCTAGAGCAGCACCTGTGGAGCCACCAGTTGCTCAAGTGGAAAACTAGGTTCTGGATAATGTTGAACCGAGGGGACCAGCTCAAACACCAGCGACACCTATTGTTATACCTAGTCTTCAGGAGGCTTAGGCTCAGATTCTAAGTGTGTGCAGGAGTTTGGCTCAGGCACGTGTGGTTCTAGTTGCACCACCTACCTCACAGGTTGGGGGAGAAGCCTAGACTCCCATCGCCTGTACGTCGAAGCCACTAACTAAAGGTTATCAGATACCAGGGGTGTTACCAATTCAGCCAGTGGGTTATGCTCGGGCCGAGGTTGGTCCATATATGAATAACGAGAAGCAGAGGATGTTTGAGCGGTTTAGGAAGCTTGATCTGCCCGAGTACAGTGGAGAAGAGTCAGAGGATGCTCAAGATTTTCTGGACATCATCGCATTCTTCGCACAACAGGTAGTTTTCAACTAACAGGGGCAACCTACGGATGGTGGCAGACTTATGAGTTAGACAGGACAACTGGTGCCATACTGCTTATATGACATGAGTTCTCAGTTCTCTTCTTAGAGAAGTTTGTTCCATAGACTCGTAGAGAGGAGCTGCGTAGGGAGTTTGAGCAGCTACGCCAGAAAGATATGACTGTGACTCAGTACGAGATGAGATTTGTGGATTTGGCACGACATGCACTATAGTTGGTTCCCACTGAGAGAGGGAGATAGGGGGGTATCTTGAGGTTCATTGATAGCCTCAACTATGGCCTGCGTTACAATTTGGCTCGAGAGGCAGAGACAGAAGCTTGGTTTGACCAGGTGGTCGAGATTGCTAGATACTTGGAGAAGCTTCGTAGGTTTGAGCATGAGGACCGAGAAGGAAAGAGGCCCTGTGGTTCAAGTGGTTTTGGTGGTACCACGTCTGGAGGTTAGTCACATCACAACTGGGGTAATCCTTTTAGGCCTGCTAAGGTAGCTCGTCAGATTTCTCGTGGTTCATCAGTTAGCCACAATTCAAATCAATGCACTCCCAGCTCAGAACTCGTACCGCGCTCCATCAGTTTAGGGATCATCAACACTGGTTTCTACCTGTGGTCATTCTAGCTAACAATGTCCGATTCATGCCCCACAGTCATTCCTAGTTCGAGGTTGCTACGATTGTGGGGAGTTGGGGCATGTGAGGATGTATTTCCCCCGTCATTACAGAGGTCCAGTGCAACAGGGAGGCCAGACTATGACTCCTGCACCAGTTACTACACCACCCACTCAGCCAACTCGGGGTAGAGGTCGTGCTGGTCGAGGTCTCCCTAGAGGGGGAGGTTAGTCAGGTGGTGGTTAGGCCAGTTTCTATGCATTTCCCGCTAGTCTAGAGGCATTTGCTTCTGACGGTGGGATCACATGTATTGCTTCTATGTGCCACAGAGATGTCTCAGTGTTATTTATCCTAGTTCCACTTATTCACATGTGTCGTCATACTTTGCTCGATATCTTGATACACCTCGTGATTCTTTAGTGCTGCCTATTCATGTATCTACACAGGTGGAGAATTTTATTATGGTGGATCGGGTATATCGATCGTGTGCGGTTACCATGAAAGTTGTGAGACTAGAGTTGATCTATTGTTTCTCAGTATGGTCGATTTTGACGTGATTATAGGCATGGATTGATTGCCACCATGTCACACTAATACCATGACATTGGCGATGCCGAGTTGCCTAGGGTCGAGTGGAGAGATTCCTTATATTATGTTCCTAGTAGGGTGATTTCATATTTGAAGGCTCAACGGATGGTTGAGAAGGGGCGTTGTTGATTTCATATTTTGCCCTCATATTTTTTCAAATAGTATATATACTTTCAAAATTTCATTTTTCTCCTTTCCGGCATCATCCTATTCCGAGGACTCACAGAAATACCCCGGGCGGTGCCACAATCTATTCGACGTACAACAATGTGTTGAACTACTTCAACAAGTCTGCGAGTGAGATATCCAGCGTCTGATGTTCGTACAGCAGTATCCACAACTCCTTTACGGGCTCCGTAGCAAGAAATGATGTATTCTGTTAAAGAGAGTCCTTCGCGCTTGTCAGCTGTCGGGCCAATGAGGCTCTTCTAGCTTTACCTACACGACAAGGGAAAGATAAAAGGCATTGTTTAATTTACAAGATTTATGCAAGCATTTTTCATAATTTTCCATAATTTGTAAGGCTTTAAAATTGATTGTCTTACATTTAAATTACTTAAATATTTATTAATTACTCTTGCAAATTATTTTTTGGTGATTAATCATCCAAACTTAGTTTTTACACCCACACATATGTTTCAAAACATTTTCAATACATTACATATAATTACATTTTGCATTTTTATGTCAATTACTCGATTTTTGAAATAATAGCCTATACTTTTTAATTAATTGCATTTGTCATTTTATTCAAGGTCAAAATAAGTTTTTACATTTTTATAATCTTCTATTGTTGTTTTAAAGTATCAAGTTTCATAAATAACATTTTATATTTTATTTAACTATTTTATTAAATTATTTTCCCTTAATTCCTTGTATTTTAAAATATAGCCTAAGTTGAGCCAATATTCGGACCATATTAATGGCCAAAACACCCGAAATCCTTAGCCTAATAGCCCCCAGCCCAAACCAAACGACCCTTCACTAAAACCCGATCGCGACCCACTTCAAACGATCCTCCCGTTCAACTTTTTAATCCTGGCCTTTGATCTCTCAAGATCAACGACCCTCGTTCATTTCCCCCTTTTAAATGACCCAACCTAGAAACCCTTACCCCATTTCCCATCTATGCCGCCCCTAAATCCTCTCTACACTCTCTTTTTCTTTACAAACCCTAGCCACCTCCATTCAAAGTCTGTCCCTAATCCAATATCACATGGAAAAATCTTCCATATTCCCTTTCCTTTTTTGCTCACATGATGGTTCTTACCATTACCTCAATGCTATAATATTTGGTACTTGATTATTTATGGAAGCTAAATCATTGGGTGTTTGTTCAACTCCGATCTTGTACTATCCTCATGCTTATGGTCTGATACACTCACTACTAGGCCATATGTGTATGATTTGGTGAGATTTGTTACTATTTTGTTCTCCATCTTGAATTAAGGTTTGCTTGACTTTTCCTAAATTAATTTCTGAATCAATTTCACATGCTATTCTTTCGCTTTTATGAGTGATTGACTGTTTTTCCTTGTTTGTGTGCTTAGTTTTGCTACTATATAAACTCCTCCCCAATTTCCCTTTTAGACAGGACGAGAATCACTTAACAACAACTATTATTCTCTCACTTTCACTTTATATTATTTCCGCTTTATCTTGATTGTGGTCGGCTGAAAGCTAAGGCCACCGGAATTTAACTATTCGACCTCTCTAAATGCGAGCATTGCCCGAGGTTCATCTGAAGCCCTTGAGAACTTTGACGCACTAAGAATTTTGGGGTTTCTGCTAATATCTCCGTGTTACTGATAAGCAATTTGTTGACTCTTAATCTCTACCTTATTATCTCGTTAATTCTGCAGACTGGTGAGTAGTAAGACTCTTGCAATTTTATTTTCATTTGTTTATATTCATATTGTCCATACTTTTGTGAATCAATGTGATGTTGCTTGCCTATGTTCGTATTCATGTTTGTTATCATTATCCTATACTCCTGTGTTTTTCTAGTATCTGATCCTACTGGAATTCTGAGTTTCGATGCATGCCTGTTATGTGTACGCAATTTGAATGATTTCTTATTGCTTTCAGCCTTCTCATTTATTATGATCACTAGTTTTTGAAAAAAAAAGTTTTTTCTCATGCCTTGCCTTGGATTCCTGCATTCTTAAGGAAGTTACCTCCTGCCTAGAATTTGCTTGAATGAATTTCTTTCTAATAAATCCTTCATGTATGCTCTGCTTTTATCCTGCTTACATGAGCCTCATATGCCCATTACTGTCTCAAATAGCCAGACATGTTGCGAATTTGGTATTTAGTCAATCCTGCATTCTTCAGTGTTGCCCAGGTTTCTAGTTAAACCCCAATACGCTAGGGTTTTATCATTATGCATAATTGGCTGACCTAAGTTCCAAAGTCTGTTTATCTCTGTCCTCATGATTGATATATCTTCCTGGTATGATGTCTTTGGACTTAGAAATCTTTGTGATTAGGATTCTTATCGATTACTATAAACCATGCCTACTTGTTTTCTTACTTACCATTCTCTGACTGTGGCCTTCATGCCTCAGTTTCCTAGTTATCAATCTCTTTTAGGTTAATTCATACTTTGCTATAAATTTGTTGTTCTCAAAGCTAAGTATGTATATGTGTTTACCATGTCAACCTAAGTGATATATTTCTACGACTCTGCTAATGTTGCAAATGCAATATAAGCCTATATTTTTAGTTTTCCATGAAGAGACTAAGTTTCTACTGGTTCTCCTAGTTTAATGTTTAACCCCCCTTGTTTGACCAACACTGTCACTCTATCCTCTAAAATGCAAGCATAAATCTGTCTTATGTGTGTTCCTGCCAACTTGTCATATGTATTTGTCTATACATTTAGGTGGAGATTACCTTTACAATCTTAACGAAACAAGTGTGCAGGATTCCTTCCTAAACTAGATAGTTCAACATTAGTCTGTTGGTTGTAAGCATATATGAGCACCCCTCATCTGGGTTTGATTTCTGTTCTATGCGATGTTGGGCTTGACTGTTAAGTTCAGACATACTACTGGTCTGATGAGCTGAGTTTTGGGCCTAGTGGAGCTGTTGAAGGTTTAGAAAAGCATGAGGTTATCTATACAGGGCCTATCATTGGGCCTATAGTTTTCTTCTTAATTATTCATCTTTGATTCGGACTGTAATAACTTGTAAATTGAACAATTAGGGATTTAGTGAAATCGGGTAAGAAATGGTATTCTTGCATGAAGGGGTAGAAAACATGTCTATAGGATTTATGTTCTCTATGTGTTGTTAGCCTGCTTTTATCTCTGTACACTGATAGACATCATTCCTATAAGATTCCCACACACACCTCACTTAATTTGTCAAGATATGTTAATCCCAGTATTTGCTATACTTGCTTCCACTCAATACTCTTAGGTAATATGTCATAGGGTGTAGCAATGCGATGTTTCACTTATCTAGATATCATGCCTATAGGACTTCAAACAATCAGTCTATCAATTGCTTCAATTGCTTTAGTATGCCACCCATTGAGATATCATGACTATAGGATCTTAATCAACTAATCAACTACTTCTGTTGCTTCATTATACTGCCTCACTTAGAAAGCATGCCCATATGGATGAAATTAATTGCCATCTATTAGAAATCTTGCGTGTAAGATACGGTCACTCGCCTAGAAACACAACTATAAAATCAGTGCCGGTAATTCATGATTCTGGGATCATTTCACTGCCTTTTGCGCAAACAATTAGAAACCATGCCTATAGGATTCAACAATCAAAAAACGTCTTAATTCTGAAATCTTCTTGTCACGCCCTGAACCTGGGGGGCGAGACCGGCACCTGGTGGCTCACCTATCTTTGCATACCAACTTGCGACTAAGGAACTCTTAACATGTGATGTCATACTTTGGCCATGGGCCACATTGCAAGACAACTGAGAATGCTGACTAAGTATAAATATAAAGCTGGGCCGACAAGTTCATCATAACTACTACAACTGACAAACAAACCCAATATACCTACAAGTCCTACAAACACAACATACTGCAGTAACTAACATGATATGTCTACAAGCCTCTATTGATGGATATATTGTGATCAATACAGCTCCTCGACCTACTTAAAACATATATACATATATATACAAGATGTACATAAGGTTCTAGACCCGGCAACTCCGAAAGTCATGGAGCTTACCGATCAAGCTGAATTCACGCAACACATAATGAGGAGGTCTACCCGTCTGTCTATCTGAACCTGCACACATGAGATGCATCGCCCCCAGAAAAGGGACGCCAGCACGAAATAATGTACCGAGTATGTAAGGCAATATACTGAAAGCTGAACTGAAATGATAATATAACAACTCAAAGTAACGGGAAGTCAAAGATAATCTGAAGATATGCTTACCTACTGATACCGACTCAACTCTCTCAATATAGTAACTAAAATAGTTGTCCGGCTCTATAAAGTTACATATATATACAAGATGTACATAAGGTTCTAGACCCGGAAACTCCAAAAGGCATGGAGCTTACTGATCAAGCTGAATTCGCAACACGTAATGAGGAGGTCTACCCGTCGTTCTGTCTGAACTTGCACACATGAAATGCATCGCCCCCAAAAAAGGGACGTCAGCACGAAATAATGTACCGAGTATGTATGGCAATATACTAAAAGCTGAACTGAACTGATAATATAACAACTCAAAGTAACGGGAAGTCAAAGATAATCTGAAGATATGCTTACCTACT
>ML256672.1:0-48246 GCA_005239495.1 Nicotiana undulata
TGTTATGCAAAAAAATGAGTGTGAGAAAACGTTTAGTGATACTTAAAGTAACCGGAAGATATCTGTATTCCGTCACTCCCGAAGGGGTTGCTTTTTTCTCGGAGTTTAACATCGACGATGATGAAACTTTGAGGGATTTTCTGAGGACTCCGGATGAATGCCGGGAATTTCTTGTAATCACAATGTTAGATATGTACGTCAAGGTCGAAGACGTTCCCAACAATGAGGTTGTGCGTAGTAGGGATAACCCCCAGTCATCGGGTGGTTATTCTGGAGCAGTTTTTGCCGGACAGGTCCTAGATGAAAGAGTTTTCCTTGATTTAAACTTATCACCGCCCGGCGAATGAGCATCGAGAAAATAAGTTTTCTCCTACTTTCCATAATTCACAAGACGAGTGGTAAACTTCAATTTTCCTTTGTGTTACAATGTACATTTTTGTTGTATTGAATTTGTATTAACGCTCATATATTTAACAGGGGGTACCGGCCGGATATGAATTTTACAAGTGGTCCATCCAAGGGTCATCACAAAAATATTGATCATGGAATTTCATCACACTACGACTTGTAAGTGAAGTGATATAGCTATATGGAAAGTATTTATTAATTTCAGTAGCTTATTATATTGTTGGTTGTGCAGCAAAAACGAGCAAATTGAACCACATGTACTCACTCAATTGCCCGAAGACGACATATTAAATCAGGATCTGGCAGATGCACAGAGTGAGAAGGAGAAAAGTGTACGAGTCCCAAGTGTCGTTTCATTCAAGGGAGATTCCTTACATTGATAACTTGTCAAGCATGCCGGATGTGGAAGCTCTCACAAGGGATTTTGGTGAAATCCGGACAGCAATGTGGGATGAGTCTAGACCAATGGTGTTGGCAAAGGGCATGTTTTTTTCCTGATAAAGCGCGCGTAAGCAAGGCTTGTAAAATGCACAACGTAAAAGAGTATCGTGAGATGACGGTTAAAGAGTCAAGTCCGGTGGTATACAAGGTTGTTTGCCGTATGTGGTTTTGGCCATGTCATTGGATGTTGCGTGCGAGCAAGAAGAAAACAGGTCTGTGGAAAGTGGGTAAATACATTCACACCCGCACATGCGAAATGGACACATTCAACGGGAATCACTTCAACTTGGATATTGACTTGATTCTCTTGTACTTATTCCGCACCTCGAAGCGTCCATAAGGTATAAAATCAAAGAGTGCATTACATCAGTCCACCGGGAATATGGCCATACCATTACCAAAATATAGGCATTTCTCGGGCGCAAACGAGCCTTTGAAATTGTCTATGGTAACTGGGATAAGTCATTTGCAGCTCTGCCCAAGTACATGGTCGCACTGTAGCACTTTAACCCCGGGACGGTTGTTGAATGGAAGCTTGAGCGGAGTCCAGGGAAACCAAAATATATATATATATATTCAATTACGTGTTCTGGGCGTTTAAACCAGCAATTGATGGTTTTTTGCATTGCCGGACCGTAATATCCATAGATGGCACTCATGTCTATGGAAAGTACGATATCAAGTTGTTGATAGCCGTGGCAGTAGATGCTAATGGACAGATATTTCCTCTAGCTTTTGCTGTTTGTGCCAATAAAAGCACAGAGACATGGACGTTGTTTTTGAACCACTTGAAAGAGCACGTTGTCAAACAGCGTTCCGGTATTTGTCTAATATCTGATCGGCACGATCTTAAGTTCTGTGGAGAACTTGCCTGCATGGAAAGAACCTTATGCCTACCATCGTTACTGTGTGAGGCACTTTAATGCCAATTTCCAGAAGGCATATCCCAACAAGGATCTGCATGATTTGATGTGGATGGCAGCAACAGACCACCAACAACATAAATTCCGGAGGCACATGGAATCTATCAGGCAAAAAGATGAGGCAGCCTATCTTTGGTTAATGCGACATCACCCTGAAAAGTGGATTTTGCATGCGGATGGTGGCAGACGATGGGGAATTCTGGCAGGATACCGATCAAATCATCGTTGTATGGAGTCCAGATGAACTATCAAATAAGAACACAAAACGTGAGTATGCGCAACACTAAGTTAATCTATACCAGGTAAGTTTAGGTACATATTTACCTATGCGCCCTCCAGCAGATCCAACACATCCCTACAGAGGGGGAGATTATGATGCGCATCATACTCTCGTGTAAGTCTACGACGGAGAACCCACCTTATAGATAGAGGGAGAAACGGAGGTGGTACATTAGGAGGTAATTGTGGTAGAGGTGGCTGAAACTGCAGAAACCGCTCCAAGGCCCAAACCTAACATACAAAGTTGACGTAAGGTTTAAGATTAATTCTAACTAGGTAGAATTGGAACTAATGGACATATTATTCGAATATGTTGTCACATGTAGAAGCGGCAGAAAACCACAAACGTTTCTTTGTGTGCCCATGCAAGCCCGACACATCTGCATGTACAAGTAGGCGAGGACAACACCACCCCAGCTGTAATATGGTAATTCATCTAGCAGCGCAATATGATGAAGAAACCGCATGCTGACTAGGTTCCCCGAAGTGTTCGGGAACAAGACCCCCCCCCCCCCAANTGTGCCCATGAAAGCCCGACACATCTTCCTATACAAGTAGGCGAGAACAACACCACCCCAGCTGTAATAGGGCAAGTCATCTAGCAGCACAATGTGATGAAGAAGCCGCAGGCTGACTAGGTTCCCCGAAGTGTTCGGGAATAAGACCCCCCCAAATAGAAGAAGCAACGACAACCTCGTATATCGGGTAATATCTACCTCCTCTGTCTCGTCAGTGATAGCGGGGTTGAGTACCTCCAGGTACTGTCTAATAGGGGTCAAACTCATCCGACTGGCCCCCGACGATGCAGTATCGTCGTGTGGCCTGAAACCCGTGAGCCTCTGCAGCATATCCAAATAATCCGCACGCGACAAAGATCTCATACGCATAGGCAGTGAAATGGGCATGCCATCAGCGGGCAGGCCATATAAAACCTCCACGTCCTGCAACGTGATGGTGGCCTCGCCAATGGGCAGGTGGAAAGTGTGTGTCTCCGGTCGCCACCGTTGAATCAATGCCGTGATCAAAGCCCAGTCGAGATGCATCCGGCCGATCTGAATAATCCTATAGAATCCCGTGTTCTGCAGGCACTAGACTACACGGAGATGGAGATCTCTATCCCTCAAAAAATCCTACATGACGTCCACTCTCCTAGCACGGAGAGTCTGGGACAATAAATGTCTGTCCCATATATTTGCGGATCTATGATCGCCCTGTAGGCCTAATAGCTCACGAGAGTAAGGGCCAGGATGTATAGGCGGCACGTCCATGTCGTCAACTGTTAATTAAAACAACATTTATTGTATGTTAAATTTGTAAATTAAATAATTAATATTTTGAGTTATACAATTTTTAGAGTTATACAATATTTAAATGGACATGGTATATATATCTATTGGGTTCCAGGGTCGATATTTGAGGCCAAGTAGCACCAAACTATCATTAATAATTATGTGTGTCAAATTCAATATTTTTATAATTTTTAATTATTTAATTGTACATGGTATATATACCTATGGGTTCTAGGCTCGATATTTGAGGCCCACACCAAACTATCATTAATAATTATGTGTGTCAAATTCAATATTTTTATAATTTTTAATTATTTAATTGTACATGGTATATATACCTATGGGTTCCGGGCTCGATATTTGAGGCCCGATAGCACCAAACTATCATTAATAACTATGTGTGTCAAATCCAATATTTTTATAATTTTTAATTATTTAATTATACAAAGAATATATACCTGGGTTCCATGCTCGATATCTGAGGTCCAGTAGCACCAAACTATAATAATTATGTGTGTCAAATTTAATATTTTTATAATTTTTAATTATTTAATTGTACAAAGTATATATACCTATGGGTTCCAGGCTGGAACTTAATTGTACAAAGTTTGTATTTTCAACTACCAGTATAAGATACTTAAACTAAAGGGATTCTACGCTAAAATACTACACTTGACTACGCTAAAAGACTCTATGTTTTACTACGCTAAAAGGCTCTACAATTTACTACGCTAAAAAAATAATCTAAACTAAGTATAAACAACAAATACATTTTAATCACATAACATTCACAAAAATACATATAACATACTAGTTTCGCAAATAAAACACAAAACGACATGAAAACACAAATATATAAGTCCAGATATTAACAGACAAATTTATTTCATAATTTATATTTTTTATAAAACACTAATATCCAATTCTGGATAAATATAACATACTAGTTTCGCAAATAAAACACAAAACAAAATAGGAACACATTCAAATCAACTAATATGCATTATTATACAAGTTTCAACATAAAATAAATCGAAATACCTCGATTTAGTATTTTCGGAAAGCAAATTGGTTGAAAATTTGAGTCCGAAAGAGTGAAACCACAATAACACGATGCTCTACTACGATGTGGGACCTACGTTCTTAATATTTTGTGTGACGGGAGGGGCTCACAATTTTTTTTTTTACTGTCGTCGAAGGAGGTGGGGACCAGAATAGAGCTGGAAGTAAAAAAAATGGGGAGGGGGAGATCCGGTCTTGGGGAAGACGAAGGGGATTAAAAAAAAGGGGGTATAGCGCACAAAATTAGTACGCTATAGGTATAGCGTACAAAATCCCTGCACTATACGGGGGCAGTCAAATCGTCAGAGGTATAGCGCCCAGATTCCATGCGCTATACCTTAACGACAAAAGTTACCATTAAGGTATAGCGCACAAAATGGGCGTTATATATAGATTGGTAATTTTTTTTTACACTTATTAATGTTCTTTTTGTCAAAAAATACATTATTTTGGTTCCGGACTCCATTTCACCGTAGTATTTACTTTTTCTAGCCATATATATATATATATATATATATATATATATATATATACATTGATTATACATATATAATACATAAATTATGCATATATTATATCGTCGTCGGCTATTTTAGTTCAAGTGGTTAGGTGAACAACTATTTGAATTAATTTATCTTTTTTTATCCCTTCTTTCACTTGGTGAATATTTTTGAGAAATTTTCAGAAACCACTATGTTTGAGTGATTATTAGCTTGTTATAGTTATCATTTACTAAATTACTTTCTATAGTTATGAAATCAGTTATCATAGACTGTATTCAATATTTTTTTGCTACTGTATTCATGAATACAGTAGCATAAATCGGCGGAAAACAGGGAAATCCAGCTAAGCAGAGAATGTATTCGACTGTATTCGCGGGTTGTATTCGTGAATACTGTAATGGAATTTGCGAAAAAAGGTCTTCAGTTGTTTTAAAACGGTAAGTGAATCAATTAACGTGATAGACTCCTAATATAACTCAACAAACTCAATTATAACACACAAAATTTGAATTTCCAGTTATAGAAAAGATTCTCAACCGAAAAACACCCCAAAAACAGAGTAATCTTCAGAGATTCAATCCCTTCTTTCTTTTTTTGGTGATATCTTTACTAAAATATTTTTTAGTGGTATCTTTACAAATAGATTTATATATTAAAATTATACAATTACATTGAATACATTTAAATACATAAAAAATACATTGAATACATGAAGTATACCAAGTCATCTATAGTGCAAAAACATATGAATACATACTGCAGATACATTTGAATACATATATACATCTGAATACATAAATTATATTAATTTAAAAAAATATGAATACATTCGTGGAATACAACGAGATAGTTAATACAATGAAATACATGGAATACAACGAGATACATTGAAATACAATGAAAAAAAAGATAGTGAATACAAATGAAATACATGGTGATCGCGGGGGGTGCTATGTGATCACACAGTGCACTATGTGATCGCGGGGGGTGCTATGTGATCGCACAGTGCAACAGAATTACCCCCTCAACACAAAGCTATGCGATCGCAGGAGAACCTACGCGATCGCATAGAGTAAAGCCTCAGACACCAGAAAACTCCTTTTACACCAGATTTTTCTAAGGTTTTGCACTATGACGCTACCCGAAACTCGCCCGAGCCTTCGGGGTGTAAAACCAAATGCACACACAACCTCAATAACATCCTACGGACTTCTTCGAGTAATCAAAATACCAAAATAACACCATAAACATTGAATTAAACCTCAAAATCTATAGAATTTCTCAAAACTTCATTAACCTTCAAATTTCCTATTTTTAGTCCGAATTACCTCAAACTGAGTCCGTTTCTTACCAAATTCCACAAGTAGCACATAATAAACATATTGAAACTGTTCTGGGCTCCGAAATCATAATACGGGCCTGTTATCACAGGTTTCACATAAATTCTCATTTTCAAAAACCTTTATATTCTTAGATTTTATTACGGTATGTAGTTTTGTTCGACTCAGGTATTGTATTTCATGTTGCTATTATTTGATACTATTTATCATGTATTACGGTATGTGACTTTATTTTTATTTTTTATTTTTTTGGTTATTTTATTATTTTGGTTTTTTTATTTTTATTTTTTATTTTTTATTTTTTGCCGAGGGTCTATTGGAAACAGCCTCTCTACCTGCACTAGGTAGGGGTAAGGTCTGCGTATAGACTACCCTCCCCAGACCCCACATGTTGGGATTAAACTGGGTTTGTTGTTGTTGTTGTTGTTGTTTTATATTTTTTAGAAAATAATTTTCTTTAAAAATTCATTTCTCGGACTTGGGACCTCGGAATTCGATTACAGGCATACGCCCAAGTCCCATATTTTTCTACGGACCCTTCGGGACCGTCAAATCACGGGTCCCGGTCTGTTACCAAGAATGTTGACCGAAGTCAACTTTATTCAATTAATTATCATAAAAACATCATTTTATTTATTTTTCCACATAAAAGCTTCTTGGCTACGCGTCCGGGCTGCGCAACACATCGAGGTGAGATAAATGGAGGCTTTCAGGGTCTCGGAACACATATTAAGTTAAAATTACCCGGGATGACCTTTTGGGTCATCACATCACATGGTCATAGGACCGAAGACTGCAGACACTTAAGAGAGAAAGTAGCTCGATTTTTTCACGAAGGCCATATTCAAGAATTCCTCAGTGATCGAGGCACAAACCACTTCAGGGAGAGAGACGCCAACAAAAAGAATGAGAAAAAGTAACCTCAGCATGTTATCGACAAGATCGTTGGCGGGGTCGACATCCCACAAGGGCCTATATTCAAACACACCAAAGTATCGATCACAAGAGAGAAATGGACTCGAGACTATGTGCCTGAAGGCACTCTTCGTTCAACGACGAAGAGGCAACAGGCATTTCACAGCCGCACAACGACGCCCTGGTAATTTCTATTTTGCTAAATAAAATTCAAGTTATACGTGTTCTTGTGGATCCAGGTAGCTCGGCGAACATAATCAGATCGAGGGTCGTAGAGCAGCTCGGCCTGCTAGACCAGATTGTACCTGCATCTCGAGTCCTAAACGACTTCAACATGTCTAGTGAAACAACAAAATGGGAGATAACCCTACCAGTGAACGTGGCCGGGACCATCCAAGACACAAAATGCCATGCCATCGAAGGTGGCATGAGATACAATGCACTACTCGGAAGGCCATGGATCCACAATATGAGGGCAGTGACGTCGACCCTTCACCAATTGATGAAGTTCCCAACAGTGGATGGTGTGAAAACAGTTTATGGGAACAACACGCTGCAAAAGAAATGTTTGAAGTCGACAAGGTGACGCCGATATCAGCGCCTTTGACCTCAGAATAGTCAAGCATCAAAGATAAGCAAGCGGCCAAATAGCAATCACCGTCCCCAACCTCGACCGAATCGGATAAACATGTAATCGAAGAAGAAGAGGAATTTCTCACTTTCGTCGTCCTCGAAGAATCGGATGCAACCAAATCAACGATCGAGGAGCTGGAATAAGTGATACTGATCGAGTATCTACCCGAACGAAATGTATACCTGGGAATAAGGTTGACCCCCGAGCTCAGGAAAAAACTCATTCAATTTCTTATTGATAACATGAATTGATTTGCATGGTCCCATTTAGACATGACAGGATTCCCACCCGAGATAACAACTCATCGGTTGATCCTAGATCCCAAGTTCAGACTAATAAAGAAAAAGAGAAGGCCTCAGTCTAAGGTGAAGCACGCCTTCATAAAGGAGGAGGTAACCAAAATTCTTAAAATAGGGTCCATTCGAGAAGTGAAATATCTCGAGTGGTTAGCCGACGTAGTCGTAGTCCCTAAAAAGGGGAACAAACTTAGAATGTGTGTAGATTATAAGGACTTGAATAAAGCATGTCCAAAAGAATCTTTTCTTTTTCCTAACATCGATCGAATGATCGACGCCACGGCCGACCACGAGATACTTACTTTTCTCGACGCCTACTCTAGGTACAACCAAATCCAGATGGACCCAGTAGACTAGGAAAAAACTTCTTTTATCACTAAGTATGGAACTTACTGCTATAATGTAATGCCCTTCATGCTAAAAAATGCAGTAGCTACATATCAACGCCTAGTTAACAAGATAATCGAAGAACAGATAGGAATATCAATGGAAGTTTACATTGACGATATGTTAGTTAAGTCGCTGTGCGTAGAGGACCATCTGACTCATTTGAAGGAGACATTCAAAATCTTGAGGAAATACAACATGAATCTTAACCCCAAAAAGTGTTCTTTCGGGGCCGGCTCGGAAAAATTTCTCGGCTTCATGGTGTCAAATCGAGGAATCGTTATCAATCCCGATAAGATTAAGGCCATCGAGGACATAACCGTCGTGGACAAAGTGAAATCCGTTCATAGGCTAATTGGATGGATATCTGGCCTAGGCCGATTAGTTTCGAGATCATCAAATAAAAGCCACGGGTTCTTTTCCTTACTAAAAAAGAAAAATGATTTTACATGGACCCCGGAATGTCAACAAGAATTGGAGGAGTTGAAACATTACCTATCGAGCCCACCATTGCTACACACCCCAAAGGCAGATGAGAAGTTATACCTATACTTTGCGGTGTCCGAGGTAGCGGCAAGTGGTGTATTAGTTCGCGAAGAACAAGGTACGCAATTTCCAGTTTATTACGTGAGTCGAACCTTAGGAGATGCTGAAACTAGGTATCCACACTTAGAAAAATTAACACTTGAATTAATAAGCGCATCTAGAAAAATAAAGCCGTATTTTTAGTGTCATCCTATATGTATTATCACCATTTATCCACTCTGAAATGTTTTGCACAAGCCCGAATTATCGGGCTGATTGGCCAAATGGGCCGCCGAGCTTGGCGGGTACGATATCGAATATCAACCCCGAACAACCATCAAGTCTCAAATATTAGTAGACTTCGTGGCATACTTTTCACCAACCCTCGTACCCGAAGTGGAAAGGGAACTTTTGCTGAAATCGGGTACATCATCGGGGGTATGGACCCTCTTCGGGGACGGTGCCTCGAATCTGAAGGGGTCCGGGCTCGGTATTATTTTGAAATCGCCTACAGCCAATGTTATTAAGAAATCAACTAAGACTGCTAAGCTGACTAACAACGAGGCCGAGTATGAGGCTATGGTTGCAGGTCTCGAACTAGCTAAAAGCTTGGGAACGGAGGTCATCGAAGCTATATGTGACTCTTTACTGGTAGTTAACCAAGTAAACGGAACCTTCGAAGTTCGGGAGGACAGGATGCAGAGGTACTTAGACAAATTGCAGGTCACCTTGCACCGCTTCAAAGAGTGGACTCTACAGCATGTACCTCGAGAACAAAATACTGAGGTCGGTGCACTCGCCAATTTGGGGTCATTGGTCGACGAACATGAAATCAGCTCGGGGACTGTCGTCCAACTCTCGAGATCTATAATCGAGGAAGGGCACACCGAAATTAATTCTACAAGCTTAACCTGGGATTAGAGAAACAAACACATCAAATATTTGAAGAACAGGAAACTACCATCAGATCCCAAGGAATCGAGAAACTTACGGACTAAAGTCGCTCGATTCACATTAGACGAAGACGGAACGCTATACAGAAGAACGTTTGATGGTACATTGGCAGTATGCTTGGGACTGGGAGATACTAACTATGTTTTGCGATAAATCCATGAAGGCACTTGTGGAAACCATTCTGGCGCCGAGTCACTAGTTCGAAAGGTCATCAGAGCAGTATATTATTGGGATAACATGGAAAAAGACTCTAAGGAGTTCGTTCGAAGATGCGACAAATGTCAAAGGTTTGCGCCAATGATTCACCAGCCCGGTGAACAACTTCATTCAGTCATGTCCCCATGGCCATTCATGAAATGGGGAATGGACATCATCGGCCCTCTACCATCGGCCCCAGGTAAAGCTAAGTTCATATTATTTATGATTGACTATTTCTCTAAATGGGTTGAAGCACGGGCCTTCGAAAAAGTTAGAGAAAAAGAAGTGATCGACTTCTATGGGATCACATTGCATGTCGATTCAGAACACATGCCGAAACAGTGTGTGATAATGGAAAACAGTTCATCGACAGTAAAGTAATGAGATTCCTAGACAACAAAATAAAGAGGATACTATCAACGCCAAATCACTCTAGTGGAAACGTACAGGCCGAATCAACGAATAAGACTATCATCCAAAAGTTGAAGAAAAGGCTAAACGAAGCCAAAGGGAAGTGGAGAGAAAAATTTCCCGAGGTTCTAAGGGCATATCGTATGTCACGACCCAAATCCTAAATCAGGTCGCGATGGCGCCCAACACCGTTGTCAGGCAAGCCAACGTCGATTTACTAGTGAGTTTCATTTAATTTACAAAAACATTTACGATACTTACTTAATTTAGATTTAATACATTAAGCAAAACGGATAACTTAGGCAATCTTAAAGAGAAATAGCCATCAAAGTCATAATTAATATTTACATCCCAAAATATAATGTCTACTACGCCAGGAACTAGTGTCACAAGTCTACAGGCATCTAGTAGAGTGAGAATCCAAAAGAATACAAGTCTGTCCTACTGCTTGAGGAAATATAGACAGATATAACAAAAGAAAGAAAAACTCCAAGGTGCTGCTGGAAGTCGTCAGCGAAAGCAGCTCACCGAGAAGCCTCGACCAGGTATAAATCAGGAACGAGCTCCGGACTGATACCCAGATGCACCTGCCTCAGAACCTGTACAATTAAGTACAGAGTGTAGCATGTGTACATAAAATAATATGTACCCAGTAAGTATCCAGTCTAATCTCGAAGAAGTAGTGACGAGAGGTCGACTTGACACTTACTAGGGTCCAAACAGTATAATTATGTGTATAACTTAAAGAGAGTAACAAGTAAACATGAATAATAGAACAGTGAATATCTGGCATGTTACGAAACCTACTTCGATTCGAAACTCTAACATACAAATTTCAAATCTACCATTTCAAGTCATTTAACAATTTAAGTCATGAATAATCTCAAACAAGCAGCATGCGCACAATATATCAGAAGGTACGGTTTGGGACAACATAATAGTAAATGTGCATTGCCGGAGGGTCAAACGGCGCGAACCATAGATGCATCTATTAACCTGTCGTGGCGTACGGCCCGCTCCCATGAGAGTAGTGGAAACAATCACTCCGCTCGCGGATATATATTGCGAAGCGGTCACACATAAACATAACATTTTTATTTAAATTCCTTTTCCAAAAATAATAATGATTCGTCTGAAAACACCTATTAAGAGAACTTCATGAAACACATTTGCATGCGAAGGAACTACAACGCATATAGTAAATTATGAATTTCACAAGTGATGGTGTGAACCTAAATACCCGGACATAGCAAGAATAGTCACTACGCACGGACTCTCGTCACATCGTACGTACGTAGTCCCCGCACTTAATATCACATAATCATTTATTTCACCTAAGGGGACAATTCCCTCTTATGAGGTTAGAAAGGATACTTACCTCGTGTCAAGTCTACTTCTCGGGTCAAGAATGCGCCCGAAACTCCGAATTCGTCGCCCAAGGACTCAAAACTAGCCAAATATTGCATAAATAAATCAATCTATACTCAAAAGTATGAAATTCTCCTATTTAAGTGATTATTCCATCCTAAATTAAAAAATCCCAAAATACACCTCCGGGCCCACATGCTCGGATTCCGGAAATTTTCGAAGGAAATAATCATCCATAGCCTAAGGATCAATATTATGTAGTTTTTGTATGATTTCATAATTAGTTCGTTGGTAATCTTCTCATTTTCATAAAAACCTAGGTTTTACTCTAACTCATGATTTCTACTAATTTAATGTGTTAATCTACCTAGGAATTTAAGTATTAAGCTAAATTTATGGTAGGAATTACTTACCTTTTCATGCTCTCAAAATCGTCCAAGGAAGAAGAAAGGTGTTCAAAAATTGCTAAGTCCCATATTCAAAACAACTTCACTGCCTACAGGTTTTTCGCATCTGCGAGAAAAATCTCGCATCTGCGAAGGAGGGAAAAGGGGCCTGGTTCCGCACCTACGGAGCGGAGTCCGCACATGCGGCTCCGCTTCTGCGAAAATTATCCGCACCTGTAGAAATGGGCAACACCACTTGGGGTCGCACCTGCGAGGTTGGGACCGCAGAAGCGGTCTCGCACCTGCAGCTAGCCCTCCGCAGGTGCGGTCGCACCAGATCTGGTGCACCAGCAGTCATTTAAGGCTGGTTTTTGCCTCGCTCGATGCACGAATGGCATCCGGTCCCACCAGAGACCCCATCTAAATATACCAACAAGTCCTAAATCATAATACGGACTCGCTAAAGCCTTCGGAACGTCCGAAACTACTCTAAATCTAAAAATCATACCCCAAAACCTATTGGATCAAACTTAATAACTTTAAGTTCTTGAATTCGCTTTCATTACGCCGAACCTGCTTATACTACTTGAAATGACACTAAATTTTGCAAGCAAGTCATAAATGACATAACGGAACTATTTCCGATCTCATAATTCCGTTCGAACCTCGATAAAGCAAAAACACGTTCCAAACCTCAATTTGAACTTAAGGAAATTCTTATTTCACTATTAGGCGCTGAAACGCTCCCGGGTCATCCAAAACCCGTTCCGAACATACGCCCAAGTCTGAAATCATCATACAAACCTACCACAACCTTCGAATCTCGATTCCGAGGTCGTTTACTAAAAATGTTGACCGAAGTCAAATTTGATCTTTAAGGCCAACCTTAAGGAACCAAGTGTTCCTATACCACTCCAAACTCCTCCAAATCCCAAATCACCCGTCCCCGCAAGTCATAATCGGTAAAAGAAACTACGGGAAGTCTCATTTAGGGGCACGGGGTCTTAAAACACAAAACGACCGGCCGGGTCGTTACATTGGACGACATCGAAGTCCAGTACCAGAGCAACTCCATTTTCCTTAGTATATGGTTCCATTTTCCTTAGTATATGGATCCGAGGCCTTAATACCAGTCTTGAGTTGTTATATGAAAGACGAGAAGCGACACTCATTCGAATGGCCGCACAAAAACAAAGAATCGAGAGATATTACAACAGAAGAACCAATCTTCGACACTTCAAAGTCGGGGACTTAGTTTTAAGAAAAATCACCATCAATACTCGAGACTCTAATGAAGGGAAACTCGGTCCTAACTGGGAAGTACCCTATAAAATTCTCAACATAGTCGGGAAAGGATCTTACAAGCTCGAAACAATGAACGACGAGCCATTGTCAAATAGCTGGAACATATCACTCCTCAAGCGGTACTATTGCTAAGGTATGACTTTCTCCTTTCTTTCATTTATTTGAATATTCGAAGCTAACTCATTGCTGTAATTCGATCCAAGAAATCGAGACCTCAGGTTTTAAAGTACGCGGTGCACTCTTTTTTTCTTAGACCGGTTTTATCCCAAATGGGTTTTTCCGGCGAGGTTTTTAACGAGGCAACAACTATGTGCTACCTGAGGATAATTCAACAGTATCTGAGGATTCTTTGCAATCAACCTCGAATAATGGGGGGCATCACCCTCGGATGTTATTTAAATGGGTCTCGATAGGAAGAATTTTGTAATGGGCCAAACGGTCGAATGAACAGTGTCCATATATATTAGCCAAGTCTAGACAACAAAACATGTACGCATGTATGAATAATACAAAGAAGCACTCTCTTTTCTCGAACATCTCATGTTTGAAGTAGAATTTCTAGTATACGAGTCATGTACTTACGTTTCTGATCTATTGTGCAAAATCAACACTTGTGAAAAATGGCTCAAGGGCCAAGTACAAGCATACCTCGAACACTTGGGGACTACCTACTCGAGCTACCTAAGTTTGAAATCATAAAACCTCAAAGAGGCACCCCTCGATATATAAGCCAAGGCCATCACAATCGGGGACTAACATTTCGAACAAGTTCGAAATGTTATCGGGAAACAAGTCCAAGAGACATACCTGAAGGCTACGGTCATATAAAAAGGCTACGGCCGAAATAATGCGGCTCGGAGACGTCTGACTTCTGCCATAAACTAAAGGCCTTCAAATACTTTGAAAAAAGGGTTAAATAAGGCTACCCCCGGCAAAGAAAATAAAAAGGGCTTCAATAAAATCAGTCCTCGAATAACTTAAAGGCTTCGATAATATCAACTTTCAAAAAAAACCTCAAAAGGTATCAAATTATCTTAACACAAACGAGTTAAGAGAAATAGGGTTCCGATCATTGGGCCCTCGAAAACCCCAATGGGTACAAAAAACATATGCTAAGACATAAATAAATTTTTACTAAGTCTTTTAGCTGAAAATGTAAAAATGATAGCCGCTTTTAGAGGCTTAATTGGCCCAACTTAAAGAGCCTAAGGGCCGATCTAAAGAGCCTAAGGGCCAATATAAAATAGCCTAAGGGCCAATATAAAAGAGCCTAAGGGCCGATATAATAAGCTTAAGGGCCAATACAGTTAGAGTTCGAGACCTCGCTCTCACTCGATTCGAACCCAAGGGTTCAGTTATTCCAAGCTCAAACAAAGGTTAACTACAGCTCAAAGATTCACCTAAAGTGTATATAACGGTGAGATCGAAATACTTAACAATCATTTGATGAAAACCTAAGGGTTCACTTCATCCTAAACTCAAGATTCATTAGAACTTGGTTATTAAAAGATAACCTGCCGGTCAGTTCGACCGAGCCACCCCCGAGATAAGGTCTCGAATGAGTTTCAAACTCGGGAACTTGCCCTCCTAAAAGCGAAAAGCTTAAGGGTTTATTTCGATTAGGAATTGAACTACAGCAATAAAAAAAATTAACAAAGGAAAATAAACATACGAAGGCATAAAGGCGTCGAAGAAAAGCTTTTTATTATCGAATATATTGTACAGGAGGCCAGTCAAAGCCTTACAGAAAAGAAGAGAAAAAGAAGTTACAACCTAATTATGATCGGGGCTAGCTCCCTCAACACTGTTTTCCTCCTGAGCGACTTCTCTAGCAGAAACTTCTTCGGAGGAATCATCTCCTTCACCCTCAGACCCGCTGAAAGAGCCTTCATCATTGGAGAGCAAGGTTGCGGCCTCATCCTCCAAAGCTTTCACCTTCTCGATGTCAGCATATAGGTCGAAACCACAAGCGTGCACCTCTTTGAGAGCCTCTCTCCAAGATTGCTTCCTAGCATGAGCGAGAGCACATGATAATCTAATCTCAGCAGAAGAAGAGATCTCATGTGCCCGAAGATTGGCAGCCTCGGCATAAGCTCGATAAGAGGCCACAAGTGCCTCCGATTTAGCTTTAGCTTTTGCAAGATCGACTTCAACCTCCTCGATCCTCCAGGATCGAGCCAGACTTTCCTCCTTCGCACTTTGGAGTTGGCGCTCAGCTGAAGTTAATTGGGCTCGAAGTGCATCCTTCTCCGAGGCAAGACGTTCCATATGTTGTCTTCACCCTAGAGTTTCAGCCTCCTTCATATTAGCCTCTTATCGAAGTTGCGCTTCTGCTGGGCCTGTAAAACCGAAGGGATTATCGCCAAGTTTGAACTAAAATTTTACACAGTTTCAAGAAATTGCGTTACCTACTCGATGAGCTCGGTCTGGTCTTGACGAACTCTCGTAAGATCAGCTTGAAAGGTTGTAATCTCCTATATTTTCGAACGTAAAGGAGTTTCAGGTCATCCCTCTTCTCTAAAAGCTTCTTGAGCTCGGCTTCACATCGGGTCAGCTCCGCCCGGGATTTGGAAGATGTCTCTCGATGAAGCACCATAGCATGTGTATGAGGAAAGAGACTTTCCTGTTTCAAGAAACGTTGAGCTTCATTGAAAATAAAAGACGCGTCTGGCTCGCGACTGTCCTCGACCCCGGCAAAGCACTTTTGGAATATGTCACTCTCTTCATGGGCCAGCTCCCCATCAGGAGTTCTCATAGCACGAGCATCCCGGAACTACCCATCAGTAAACGAAGGACTGGGAGGGGAATCATCTATGTTTATTGCCCCGAGAGAGTTGCTTGGGTAATTCTCTTCCCTTCGAGGGGCTTCGGAGATGGACCCTTCGGGAACAATCGCCGATCTTTTGTTACAACAAGGTGCAGTCTCACCGCCAGGTAGGGGTGGGCATAAAATCTGGAAAAACAAATTTCGAACGGGACCGAATTAATTCGGTATTTCAGTTTCGGCTTTTTCGGTATTTCAGTCTAATTCGGTATTACATTTTTGGTATTTCGGTATTTCGGTATGGTTCTCGATATTAGGATCTTGAAATTTTGGTATACCGAATTACCAAATTTTTAAAGACTTTTTAAAATAATTCCCAGTCCACTCCAGCGCCCAGCCCAATATGTTTTATTATAATTCCCATCCCACTTCAGCGCCCCAGCCCAAGCCCAAGACTTTGTCTTACTCCTTCATTCAATTAGGGTCTAAATACTCTAAACTCTAAACTCTGAAGAGTAATTAGGATAGCATTAGAGAGCGGCAGTCACAAGACTCACAACTCCTCAGAAAGTCCGACCTTTCATTTAAAATTTGAACCTAGGATTTAGGGCGATAGTTTCACAAATTCCGGACAAACGAAGACCAAAATTCAAAGAGATCGACTGCTGTGACTTCAAAGAATCAAAATTCAAAGGTATGTTTCTAGTTTCGTCCATAATTTACTTGAAAGCTTTCTCCATTTTTTGATACGGGAGGTGTACAGAGATGGAGATGATATTAGGCAAATGGGATTTAGACTTTAGATTATCAGCGAAGAACTCTGCTGATGGTGATTGAATTTTAAAAACAATGGTATTGTATTGATTAGAGAGAGAGAGAGAGCAAACAATGGCTTGATCTTCTTTTATCAGTGTTTGTATTGGATTTGGAAGTTTGATGATAGTGTGTCGTGTCAGTGTACTTGGTGAACATTACTTGAAAGCTTTCTCCTTTTTAAGGTAGTATTAAGAAAAATGCCTTCTCTTTAGTGCTAGAAGTCTAGAACTGCTAAAGATTGTCAAACACAATCAATTCAAATATTCAATTGTACTCAGAGATTTTTTTATTCACGCAAATGACCTTACTGTCTCGAAGTTTTTCTTTTATCCTTTTTTTTATGATAAACAATTATTTTTTAATTAATAAGTTAAGTATTACTTACATTGACTTCAAAGATGTTTAGAGAAAGTAGTAAACGAATTAGAAAATTTAAATTTATTGATATAGAGTCAAGTTTTTATTTGTTGTGTGCTTCGTTGAGTTCTGAATTTTGAGTTGATCTGTTGAAACTTTGATTTCTATATTGTAATTCCTATTTAATGTCATTTCTCTGTTTGATTGTTTTTGTTAGCCAGATGCTAATCTGTTTGCATGTCTCTGTTTGATTGCTTTGATTTCTATATTGTAATTCCTATTTAATGTTAGGTCTTGGACCATTCTCCCCATTTCTGACTATTTTCTACATTTTGTTTATGTTTCATATGCTTCATATCTTTCTCCTTAATCACTTTATCAGTAAAATCATTTTGATCTAAAATTTCTCCTTGTCCTATTGGGTTTCTTGTGTTCTTACATTCTGAGTTAAGGGAAGAGAGGACTAAGTTCAGCTCATATTTCTTTTGGAGCAGCATGCTTACAATGTTCTTTCTATATTTGAATCCATGCAAATAAACTCTTTACCTTATTTCTATAGATGGTAGATGAAAGTAGAGTAAGTGATACCGGTTCAAGTGAAAGTTTACCTATTACCGAAGATAGCAACACCAACACCATTGATACTCAAGATTCTAAGAAAAGAAAAGCCATGCAACCTAGATCCGACGTTTGGAATCATTTTGATGAATTTGAGGTAAATGAGGTTGGTAAAGCAAGGTGTAGATATTGTAAGCAAGCTTATGCTGCTAATTCATCTGGGAATGGAACAACCGAATTGAAAAATCATTTGACTAGATGCAAAAAATACCCACTTAACATCAATAAAGATAATAGTCAAACAAAGATAAATTTTCAATCTTGCCAAAATTATGGAGGATCACTTTGGAAACTTGATCAAGAAGTGGTTAGGAGGGCCTTAATTGAGATAATAGGTATTGATAAACTGCCATTTAGCTTTGTAGAAAATGAAGGCTTTATGAAGTCTATGAGAAAAACTCAACCACTATTTCGTCTTTCTTCTCGTAGAACAATAACAAGGGATTGTTATGAAGTTTACGATGAATTGAAGCAAAATCTAAGCTCTTTTAGAGAAGCACAACCAAAAATTTGCCTCACAACAGGCACATGAACTTCATTACAAGGAATAAATTATGTGTTTGACATCCCACTTCATTGATAGGGATTGGAAGTTGCATAAAAGAATACTAAATTTTTACCCTATCACTAGTCATAAGGGTGAAGAGATGGCTAAAGTTACTTCAAATTGTTTGCTTGAATGGAAATTAGATAAGGTATTCACTATTACTGTGGACAATGTTTCTTCAAATGATGTCACATTCAAATAATTGTCTAAAAAGTTAGATATGTGGAAAACTAATATGATTGATGGTAAACATCTTCATGTGAGATGTATGGCTCATATATTAAATCTAATTGTGCAAGATGGTTTGAAAGAAATTGATGCTTCTGTCGCACGTGTTAGAAATACTGTGAGGTATGTGAGATCTTTGTCTGCAAGGACCTTAAAGTTTAAACAGTGTTGTGCACATGTAAAGGTAGAATGTACCAAAATATTGTGTTTGCATGTTCCTACTAGGTGGAATTCTACCTATTTGATGTTGTATACGGCACAAAACTTTGAAAAGGCCATTGACAAGTTTCATCTTTTTTATGATGAATTTTCTGCTTATCAATGTTCTTGTGAAGATGGTAGTAGTGCAAGTTCTCTTGAATCTGATGATTGGGTGAATGTGAGGAATGTGATAGAGTTTCTTGCAAGATTTCACGATCTCACCAAAAAAGTTTCAGGTTCACGTTATGTCACTTGTAATGCTCATTTTGAAAAATGTGTTTAGTTAGTGAGGATGAGAATTTGATAAAATTGGTTGAGCGGATGCAAGAAAAGTTCAAGAAGTATTGGGGTGAGCCTGAAAAGATGAATAAAATTATTATTATTGATTCTGTATTGGATCCACATAACAAATTTGAATATGCAGAGGGAGCACTTGAAGAACGTTTTGGGGAGGAAAAGGGGAAGAAAATAAATGTCGATGTATGAATTCTTTGTTTGTAGAGTATCTAAAAAAGTATTCAACTAGATCTTCCTCAATCTCCATCTAGTTCTACTTCATCTAATAACACATCTAATACATCTAGTGAGAGTGTTATAACTGCATCTTTAATAAGGACGAAGCTTCACTTGAAGAAACAAAAGGAATACAATGGAAGTGGGGTGCTAAATCGAAGTTGGATAAATACATTAGTGAAGAACAAGAGCCTTTTAGTGAAGAATTTGATATCTTAAGTTGGTGAAAAACACATGCTCCTAGATTTCCTATTCTTTCGGAGTTGGCTCGTGATGTGTTGGTCATTCCAATGTCTAGTATGGCGTCGGAATGTGCGTTTAGCACCGGTGGCCGTATTCTTGATTCATTTAGGAGTTCATTGACTCCTAAATATGTACAAGCTCTTATTTGTGTTCAAGATTGGCTTAGAGAAGAGAAGAATCCTATTAGTGTTGAAGAAGACTTGAAGTATCTTGAGGAACTCGAGCTTGGTAAGCTTTTTTGTGTGTATTTTAGTTCAAAATAATATATCATTCTTGTTTATTTGTATGACATAGTTGGTCGAATTATCTTTAGATATGGAAAATAATGGAAGCACTACTAGCATTGTTTGATGTATAGTTGCAACTTGCGACTTAAGTGGTAAGTTTAATACTCTATTTTTTTGGTGATATACTTTTATAGTTTTGTTTTATTATCATCAAAAAATAATATTCTAACTTATGATTTATATTTTTCTTAGGTTCAAGTGCAATCATGCCCCGTGATCCTAAAGTACGCTCTCATATTTGAGAATACTTTTAGGTGAAAGAAGATAACGGAGAAGTTCGCAAAGTAGAGTGCAAGCATTGTGGTCGAGTCTATAATGTTCATACAATGAGGGATGTCACATGTTCTTTAAGGAAGGATATTAGGCATTGTCTTGAGCGTCTTCCTGAAATCCGTATTTAAGAATTAGAGTTTTCTGCTACTGTTAATTCTGTTATTTTTGTTGCATTGTTGCTATTGTTAGAAGACAAATTTAGCTACTGTTAATTCTCCTATTGCACTGTGTTTATGCCTGTTAATGCTGCTACAGTGTTATTGTCACATTTTTTTGAATGGTGGATTAAGCCATTAAGGCATTAAGCCACAAGAACTAGTTGTTTGTCTAAGATACTTTTGTTAGATATGTTTTTGAGGGATCCGTAAAACTCAACCTAAGAACCCTCAAATATCTCCCTAAGAACCAGTTTGGTTTGTGAGACTTGTTTATTATGCTTCCCTTGCTACTCAGGAAGTTTATGCTATGTCTTTGATGCCTTATTCTACTTGAAATCGTCACATATATAACTAATTGGGATAGTGGATATGGGATTATTATGAATGTAAACTTAATACTTTTTGCATAGAATAATTTCATTTTTGTGTTAGTTCGTTGTTCTGTTAGTTTTGAATGGCAGTATTTTGTTGTTCTGTTAGTTTTGAATGGCTTCGTTGTTCTGTTAGTTTATATGTTCTGTTAGTTTTGAATGGCAGCACTTCGTTGTTCTGTTAGTTCAATTTCATTATTCTGTTCTTCAATTTCATTGTATATGTATTTCTTGGCTGAACAGTTAGACAGCAGAGCATTGAACAAAGGAGAATTTTCACTCGTTAGTATTTCTTATTTAGCAAATATTAAACCGAAATCGTACCGAACCAAAATAATAAATACCGAACCGTACCGAAACAATTTGGTACGGTATTTTGTATACACAATTTATAAATCAAATACCGAAATACTGAACCGAAATTCTTAAATACCGAACCAAAATACCGAATGCCCACCCCTACCGCCAGGTGGCTCGGGGACTCCGCTCGGATCTCCCTCCGAGATCCCCCCAGTTCGAGATTGAACCAAATTATTCACCATCGGCTCGGCAACGTCGGGAGATTCAGTGCTTGCCCCCTCCAGAACTATCAAAAAGAAGTCATCATCACCTCGTACTGCTTCATCCTCCTCCCGAATTTTTTGAGCCACATCGGCAGGTAAAGCGGCGGGGTCGATCCTCGATTTTTGGGCCCTACTCTTCCTGGGCTTCGGGGTACCAGGGGACGAGGCCCTTCGCCTTTTCTTTTCTTTGGGTGGCAGTGGAACCTCCTCTTCGCCAGGCGGAGGTGGCCTCGTGGCTACATTCTCTCCTAGGCTTACACAAAAAGACTAAGTTAAAAAACTATGTTCTTACAGAAAGACATCAACATATGGATAGAGGAACTCAGCATGGTTTTTAGCTTCCCAATGATCCCTGGCCAAATCTAGCCAGTAGCGCTCGAAATATGAAGAAGTGGAGGCTAGTTGGCGAACCCAACCTTCGAGATCCAGAATAGCACCGGGGAACCAAGCAGAAGCTGCACCACGAAATGGAACTTAGATGGAGAAGAGAAATCAATCAAACAAGAAAACAAACACCATCGACAAAAATCGGACTTACGTTTCATATTCCATTCCTATGGAATGGCATATTCTCGGCAGGAATCAAATAGGAGGTCTTGATTCGGACGAACCGACCCATCCAGCCCCGATCCTTGTCTTCGTCAATTCTCGAGAATAATATTTTTGTAGCCCGACGTTGGAGCTTTATTAAACTACCTCGGTAAAGTTGAGGACTATACAGCCTGATTAGATGGTCGAGGGTGAAAGGCATCCCCTCGACTTTGCTCAAAAAAAATTCGAGCAGGATCACGATGCGCCAAAATGAACGGTGGATCTGTCCCAGGGTCACTCGATATTGGCGGCAAAATCGAGTATCGTCGGGTCTACGGGCCCCAATGTGAAAGGGTAAGTGTAAACACTCAAAAACCCTTTCACATGAGTGGTGATATCCTTCTCGGGGTAGGAATCACCACCTCTTTGTTGCTCTAATTGCAGTCCTTTTTTACTTGCTCGAGATTGTCTTTAGATACCGAGCAAATGTAATGGGACACGGGCTCACACTTACCGGGAACTGAAGGAGGCCTGTCCACTTTAAACTCAGAAGTCAGTTCACACGGCCTAGGAACGCATTCCTCAACGCGCGGCTCCACCGGCATCTTGTCGTTGGCCGACCTTGAAGAGGAGGCCCCTTCCTTTTGCGGCACCGTTTTAGAGGTCTTAGCCATTGATATAAGTGAAGAAACCAGAAGGTAAGTGTAAGGTTGGCAGAGATAGGAAGAAGGCAAGGAGAGTTCCAAAGTTTAAAGATTTAATCAAAGCAAAGGTGAAGTTTGAAGAAAAGTAAAGTTTGAAATCAACTAAAGTGGTAGTATTTATAGGCCTTGGACGACGGTTCGGTATCACTAGTGGCCGAGCGACGACTGACACGCATTGATGGTCTTTTGGGAACCGAACCAACGGGACGTCTCGATCACATCCATCGCTTACGTCTGGTAGACGATGTTATGATCGAGGTATCAAGTAATCGAGGCTTAAATCATTTCTTATCATTTCATTCTAAGAAACGCGAAGACTATCTATATACGGTTAAAATCGACCACACCCGATTTTACGGACTCGAGGGTGTGCCTCGAGAGTGAGCCAGCATCGAAGCAAGTTCAGACTCGGAGAACACGAAGACTAAGGATAGAGATCAGGCTAAATCGACACCGAAGTAACAGAATCACGAAATATCCGCAATTGACCATCAATCTCGGCGAGAATCTCGGAACTGGCAGAACCATTAACAGTTATTGGTATCAATCATGTATTTTACTTCCTAAATTAGAGTCAACCTTATTTAGGATTCATCTACTATATAAAGAGGAACTCTGTTCATTTGTAACACATTTTATCATACACGATTATCACTTACGTATTCACTAAGAAATACAAACACTCTGCTCTTTTACTCGCTCTTTATTCTCTACTATTCTTATTGTCCATTTTTTTTCATATTGTTATTATTGTTCTTGTGGTTATTACCGTTCGATCTCGAGTCTATTCCAAACTGGGGTCGATAACTTGCAAAAGGCACTGGTTTGATCTATTACAATCGTTCAATTCATTTATTTATTTAGCTATTTATCAATTGGCATTGAATTAGATCATGTATCCCTATAACCACATTACAAGTTTAATTGTTACTCGTATTCCGAGGTAAACAAAACTCCAACATATTATGCTAGATCGATATATTATGTTGGAACTCCTGTATATTTTCTGGAACTCTAGTATATTATGCTGAAAGTTTACATGTAAAAAATTCGAACTCCAATATATTATGCTGAAATATTTTTCGGATTTTGAACAATATTTTCGTTCAAATTTATCTTTATATGAAAAGTGGCTATATTTTGATTACTTTTGAAATTGTGATCATTTTTCAAATCTAGCTATATTTGAATTTTACCCTAAAATAGCGAGTCGTTGGCCGACCCAAAAATTGGGCAAGTTGGGCGGGTCATGTTCTTTTGGGCTGATTTTGACACCTCTTAGCTGGTGATGTGATGAAGGGAGTTAAGCGCCATCCTTAACATGCTAATGGATGCTCTTGGAATATCCAATCAGAATAAACATAATGCAAATCATGAGCAAATGCTCCACATTTTTAACATAGAAACAAATTAAACTATATTCTATTGAATGTAAGATTATAGAACTTGGCCGTCCATCCACTCCCAAAGAAAATGTTTCCGAGGACGTGGGAGGAAGACACGTAGAAGCTAAATGTTATGTGCGGATCTATAGTATTGGTTACAAGTTCACGTAAATTCATTAACTTTTTGTTCAGACTCAATAAATATTTTTAAAAAATTCACTAAATATTTGACTGTGTAGTTATTAATGATGTAGTATTAGTTATTAACGTGTAAATTTCTAATTTTGAATCTGCCTACAACAATAACATACCTAGTATTATCGGCACTGTGGGGATTGAAAAAGATAGTGTGTACGTAGACCTAATTATCACTACCTTAGGAGGATAGAGAGATTGTTTCCAATAGATCGTCGGCTCAGGAAAATATAAGCACCGCATTAATGAAAATACAGACAAGAAGGGACATCATCAAAAGCCATATAAAAGTAGAATAAGACAACAAGATAGTAAGGTGATCGATTAACAATGAAAGAAAACAACGGTTAGTCATAAAAATCTACCAACAGAAACCGAGACTACATGCCAATACTACTGTTATGATACCCTAGACTTTGAATCCGCCTATGTAGAAAATATAGGTAACACTTTAAATTTTAAAAAAAAGAGTATATGTATGCCAGTTGCTTTGTGAAATCAAAATTGGTAACGGAAGTAGCTACTTGCCATTAAAAGCTGTCATTATCTAGCTTTGCAGAAAAAAATTAACATATATAAATATATACTAATAACACTTTTAATAAAGCAGAAGTATAGACAACATAATGGTACTATTTTCTTCCTTTGTGATATTTTAGCATGATCATGACTTGATGATTGTATTGACCTGTGTTTAGCCACATTTATATATTTTGCTGTTTGTTGGACATTATGGACATTACCGATATATAGTCCCTTCACTTTTTGCATTCCTTTTCTCTTTTAAATCATTTTCTCTTTGTTAGTGGAAAACGATTGTGGAATGACCTATGCATATCCCACACTCGGTACTCACTAGTCTAGCCTGTCTAGGATCAAAGGCTGACCTACATAGTAGCCAGAGGGTCACAAGTACCCGGAAATTTCGACAAAAACACTATTTATACTTGTTAATTTCTTCAAGAAATAGTTAGATATTAACAACCGTCCTTTTACCAATTTTAATGAGCAATAATAAATTTATATTAAATATAACGATACTCTCGTAAATGTCGAATCTTGGGTCCGCCTCTGTCTAGGACAGATCCCTCCCCTCCACCTTTTCGTACCACATACCACATAGTAGTAAGTTTTTGTATTATATATTTGTGGTGTCCGGAACAATTTGTGTGCATACATCTCAATCATCACAGATATCAGTAACTTTGTCCATCAAAACTTGGACAAATGAGAATTAGAAATCAACTGATATTTTGCCTACGCAAGAATTTGAACTTAATATCTCATGATTCTCAACCTACTTCATTGACTATTATGTTGTACCCCTGAATGCCACATACCATATATATGTTAGTGTACATCTCTTTTTAATATTATAAGCAAAAGGAAAATACTCTTTTTTTTTCATAAAATTATTACGCGGTGATTAACTACATCATGTAGGAATTGCAATTTGTCCCTAATACCGTGAATGGGTTGGGAACAGAAACAATACGGGTTCGATCGAACTCAATAACTTATGTTCAAACTTTATGTATTAAGAATTGCAACTTGTCCCTAATACTGTGAATCTAGCAATTGAATTCAAAGTACATATACAACACTTGTAAGCTAGCTTATAGTACTGTTTATAATTATTCATACTGAAATAAATTGATCATATTGGCATTGACAATAAAATACCACTTTAACATTGTCCTAAATAATTAGCTAGAAAGGCAAAATATATAGCATCAGCAACAGTCAGCCCCGACTTCAGCAGCATATATTGAGAGTGACTGCTTCTGATGTTATATCATATATTCCATCATATCATCACTTCATCATCATTAACGTTAGCTTGTGATGTATGTTGTTCGGACTCTTTAAATTGTCGTTAGATATCTGTCGGATTCTTCAAAAGTAATGTGTATGAAAAGATCCGGAATGAGATAGTATTTTAGAGAATCCGAATAACATAAATTGGTCTTATAAATATCCTCCACCTAGTGCTGGAGCCCAGTAATCGCCAACAATGTCATTTCCAACATGTTGTGTGCAAGATGTAGGAACCAAGCACAGCCCTCTACTCCTCAAATCCTTGACTCTATGCTGAGAATCCTACAAAATTTATTTTAACACATATAATAATGAAAAATTTGAAGGAGATTTAATAGTTGCCGGGAAAAAAAATGAAGCTATATATTTGATAACTGTTGTTATTAATGCTGATAACTAACTAAATTATTAGTACTTCTTTATGAATAAAGAGACTCATTTTAAATTTTCATCACTCGTTTCTTGAGCAGAATAAGCTAGCGTTTGGACATAGTTTTGACGGAAACTAGAAAAAAAGAATTTTTAAAATTGTGTTAAAAAATAATTTTTGAAAATTGAAATTGTGTTTTGACATGCATTTTATTAAGAAAAAATTGAAATTTTGTGAGTGCAAGAAAAATTGTGACCCAAAAATTGCCCTAAATCAGTTTTTGGGTACTTAGAAATTTTATTTCAATTTTTTAAAAAACTGATAAGATCATGTCGTTCAAGAACTTCAATAATTGTTTGAATTCATAAAGTTGGTAACTTTTGCACCATAGGACAGTTTCTTTTTGAAAAGGAAATTTTGATACTAATGCAAAGCATCTCAAAGCTTGCTTTTTGATGAGGGATCCAATAAAGCAGCCATGATCAAATTCGTTGGATAATAAACAACTATTTTTCTTGAATCCATGGTAGAAAATTGTTATTCATTAATATCAATTAATTAATCCAATATATGATTAGTCACATGCACGTGTATGATGGATGTGAAAGAGAAGAGGGAATATAATCTTGGTCGTTCATTGGAAAATGTGAAGAAAAGAACAACTCATGATATATATATATATATATACTCACAGATTGTTGGTGAGTGTGACCCATGCTTCCAGCTACATTGCCCATGTATGGAGAGCTCAATGCCTGCATATGTAGTGCACGAGAGAAAAAAGAATTAACCAAAAAAGAAACTATACATTTTCGTTTCATTTTATAGAACGATCGATGTTTGATTATATTTAAAGTTGAGAAAATAAAAAGATTTTTATAAGCTCATATTGAATGTGTACTAAAAACTTGTGATCTCATACACGTCATGATATTTTATGGCTCTATAACATATAAAAAAGTTTAAAATTAAAGAATTTCAAAGTACAAAAATATATTTTCTTTTTGAAACAAGCTGATAAGGAAATAATGTCATATTATAATAAAATAAAATAGAGGAAGTAGTTCCATAGCAGTGATAATTATTTTCCTTCTCTAATTTGAGAATACATAGAATTTATATGTGGAAATAAATGACTCTCGAAACGAATATCTTGACGGACGCATCGGTAAAGAACGTAACGAAATATGATACTTGGTATGAATTGTAGAATTCATGAACCATCTACTCTTTTAAAAGCAAATTGCGCCCGAACCCATTACACTGAGAGCATGTAACATTATGTCTATTTATAAGTTAGTTTATGAGGTACGTGAACTCATGATTTTTTATCAAATTAGGTATTTTAAATATGTATTTTATAGAATTGATCTAATATTATATGTTGGCAAACATGCTCCACAAACAGGCATAAGAACGTATATATGGAAGGGGAAAAAAGGCAACCCGGTATACTAAATTCGCACTATGTGCGGGATCTGAGGAAAGGCCAGACCACAAGAGTCTATCGTACGCAATCTTACCCTGCATTTCTACAAAAGGCTGTTTTCACGACTCGAACCCGTAGCGGCACCGTACGTAATGGAAAGTAAGTTAAGAAATATTAGAGGAGAGACCTGAATTTGACCCTGAAGGAATCTGATGTAGCCAATAGCTTCTGACAAGACGGAGGCCGTGTCAGTCTGCAAAAGAGTAAACATATTCCATGCGTTAGCATTAACCCAAACTTGATCATTCTCTTTAATTTCTTTTTTCGTCAGTTCTTCTTTTTCTGCAGATAGCTTTAATTAAAGACAAATGTTTCATGGGTATATATATATATATTAAAGAAAAAAGTGAAATATTAAAATCTGTTTCTGTAATCTCCCTTTTATGGGTTTTATCATAAACTATCAGCACTACTAAATTGACTCTACATAATTAGTCTATTACTGTAGTATCTCATGTGTCCATTATATTCCTTGCTATGAGAGATCGAGCTAATTAAGTAGCACAAATTAAGAGACTATACAATATATAGTACTCCCTCCTTCACTTTTACTTATTCACTTTAAACTTTTCACGTCCCTTAAGAACTATTAAATATAGTTTATATTTTACCATACAACTCTTAATAATGATAGCCTTTCAAAAAATCTTGGAAAATAAGTTTGAAAATGAGTAATTAATGATAAAGGTAAAACAGGGAAAAAATATTGTCTTCTTCTTAATTTAGTATAGTTAATAAGTAAAAATAAAAATATATTTTTAGTATGATGGACAAGTAAGAGTGAACGAGTAATAAGTTTAATTTACTTTACCTTTCCAAATGGAGAAACAAGTTGGTGGAGTGCTGTTATCCTATCCCCTAGCTTCTCTTTTCTTACCTGCATCTTAAAATATATATATATAAACAAATTAAACTATATATATTAGTGAGGACTTCATGAACTCTTGATGCTAGTTTTCAGCTATATGTTGCTCGAACTATTAAAAAATGTCAGTAGATGCATGTTGAATCCTCTGTATTTTTAGAGAATCCAACATGGATACGATAACATATTTAGAAAGTCCGAGCAATCTTGTTCGACAAAATATATAACTACATTGAATTAGAATTAAAGTTTAATGGGGGATATGGAATTAATTAATAGAGAATTATATTACCTTGAGAGATGGTTGAGCTGAGGAATGCTGAATTCTAGCCTTCTTTGTTACCCCTCCACTGCTTGTGCTGTTACACTTTCAAAGTAAAAAAAAAAAAAAAAAAAAATGGTTAAGCAAAATTCGTTTGGCTAATGATAGAGTAATTTGGCATTTATCATAAAATTACCTTTTCCTTTTGGAATGTTACTTATGTACTTATTGACTTTATTCAAAGATAAATATAAAAAATCCACTTTTCACCTCTCTTTTTAACAAATAACCTAAATTACCAATCATCCAACTACTTAAACTAAAAATAGTCGACGGATATTATTTTTTATAATCATTATATAAAGCAAACAATGAATCTGACCCGCTATTTGTTTAAAGATCAATCCCTTTCATTTCTTACCTCGGATGAATGGTCTGGATGTTGATGCTTGACTTCCACCTTACTGGTAATTTTATCACCAGAAAAATTCAAAATATCATGGTTTAAATTTGTGGTAACACAAGAGTTAGCTGGTGATGAAGCTGATGGCAAATCTTGGTAATTACTGTACAATACTTGGCCCACTACTTGTGGTTTTACATCAACAACAGGAACCCTAAAACTAGAAGATGATGGATTGATGGAATTCAAACTTTGAACTTCTTCCCACTTCTCCTGCACCTTCTTATACTGATGAAAATGACTCATACCTGACTTTTCTTGTTCACCAGATAATCCAGACCTGTAATTTAAATAGGGACAAAATAAGAAGAAGAAAAAAAAATTAAAGTTTCACCTTGTCAAAACACCATGCACACTCATGACTTGGAATATTAACACATAATCCACATAAAAAGAAGTACAACAGAAATAGTTAGGGAGGTAGTTTGCAACGATGATTTTTCAATCTTTTCTACTAGGTAATTTAGAATACTTGTACATGAAGATGTTTAATTTTGCCGTGTGGTTAGACTCTAGTACGGATTTTTTTGTACCATATTTTTCATAGGGTCCTTTTATCTCGTCCTTCTCTAAGCTCTGGTCATAGAAGAAGGAAACGAAAAGAAAGTATAAGTAAGAACTGTTTTTCATGATGTCTATATCGATCTATTGAAAAAACTCAAAACTCATACCACGGAAGTTTTTGGGATATCCAAAAGTAATTAGCTAAGAAAGACTCTTTAAATCACACTACAAAACTTTGAGCCTTTGAAGTTTGATAACAAATAACATGGTAAATACAAAGACTACAAATGTTTAGGGTAACATATATATTCAAACCCTCTACACAAATTAAACTGGTTGTCTCTCTACCGTCACAAGATAGGGGTAAGGTCTGCATACCCACCATCCTCCCCAGACCTCACTTGTGGAATTTCACTGGGCTTGTTAACGTTGTACACAAATTAAACTGGCTATAACAACCAAGAAAAACCTATAGAGATAAGAAGATTTACAGAAGTAGCTGACTCCATGAGCGAGGGAAATCTTGGCTTGGAATATTAATATCAGCCAAAAAATTAGAAGATCCATAAAAATGCTGAGACGACGACGACGACGAAGAAGAAGAAGAAGAAGAAAACTGATGAGATTCATGATTGGGATGCATGCTTCCGTTCATCATCATACTCCACCAGTTATTTGTAGGATTTCCAGCCATCAGTTACCTACTGCTGATTATTGTAGAAAAATATGCACATCTTAATATTCAAGGGGAAAAAAAATCCTACTATCTTTCTTTCTTTTTAGCTAGCTTTTTGTCTGTCGTCTTTCCTTGTGTAAACACAAAAACGAAACTTAGTTGAAGCTTTCAGGTCTCTATTTGTTTTTCCTTAGAAGAAGTAGAAGAAACCAATATGTCCCTTTCAAATATTTACTTAGTAGTATTTCTTACTTGTGGGGTTGACTACCTTTGAGGGTTTTATTTTTTTGTTTTCCTCTCTAGCTAGCTAGCTTTTCCATCCATCGTTCAATTATATGTCTACTTATTCTTCTTTATTTTGAAAAATTTCTTGCTTTAGCTTTATTGTAAAGTGGGGGCAAGAAAGGGCTGGTGGGGGAGCGTTTTCAGGCCATTAAAAAACAAATGCTCGTGGGGTTTTAATTCCTTGATTTGAGGTGTGGTAACTTTGGGATTGTTTATTTTCTCTAACTAGCTATACATATGCTTAGCTGCCTTCATAGCTAGGTCATATCATATTATTGATCATGTCGGGGTTGGTAAAACAAACCTTGAACGATGTTAAATTCAACAATAAAAGAGAAATATACTAAAAGAGACACAAACATTTAACATGGTTCGGTCAACGATATTAAATTCAACAACAAAAGAGAAATATACTAAAAGAGACACAAACATTTAACGTGGTTCGGTCAATTGACCTACGTCCACGGACCGAGATGAGAAGTTCACTATATAAAAGAGAGAGTACAAAATATCGAGAGAACAAACTCACGAAGAGGCAAATACAAGTGACACACTAACACTTGTCCCGTAAAGTTACCATAAACATGACTCTCAAACCCCATATGACTACATTGTAGATGATACTGAATGACAAGGAAGGATCATTAATTTATAAAGTCCAAACCTTTTCCTACAAGAAAATACTAGTCAAATATGAGAGATTTATAATTTTCTTTTACAAGAAGAAAAACTCAATTATGATAAATACGTTGCTCTTTCCTTCAACATATAAGAAAATTAAATACGATAAGAAAATCAAAACAACCCCTAACAATTATTATCATCTAAAGGAGATCATGCTCTTTTCCGGAGTAATAACCGATCAACTTTTAACTTTTATACACTAATTGTATTAAAAATTACATTATCAGATTATTTACATGGAGCTTTCACAAGTAACGAAATTACACGTTATCAATATATATATATGCTGCCTACTTTAAATTTTTGTTCATATATAGTCTAGTAATGATGCCTATCTTCCTTACTTTCTCACGTCCAAGTAAATAACATGTTGACACAAAATTCAATTGCCCCAGCAAACGGCAAGTTGTATTACATTTCATCTTACTCGGCTAAGACAGTTAATTAACTCGTACACTCTTACATAGTCATTTTGACGTATAATTATGGGTAAAAGTGGATGGATTAATTTCACGTACAGACAAACCTTTTTATAAGTACCGTTTATTCTGATATTTTTTGGATGTCATAATGAAGTGTTATTATTGAGGATAAACAACAACAATAATAACATATCTAGTAAAATTTTACTAGTGGGATCTAGATAGGATAGAGTGTACGCAGACCTTACCCCTACTCGGAAGGGTAGAGAGGCAGAGGACATATATAGTGAGGACATACATTATAACATAATATAAAATATTGGTTCCAAAAAATGTTTGACTTTTATAGTGAATATAGGGATAATATTATGAGAAATCTCACCGTATATTAGACGTTTTGTACTTTTCTCAGTTGCTGCCCTTGATAATCAGTGTTATAATAGAACAACCTTTACAAGTATCAGTCAAAACTCAAGAAAAAAGTTCTTTATTTTCAAGTAAAAAGTGAAAGAAGAGAATAACATGGTGTCCTAGTCAATTTTAACCTCAAATAAAAAGTTCTTCCCAGTAAATTTATTTCTTTGTGTCGCCTAATGGAAAGAAGAAAAGATATGATAACCTTTGAAATACTGGTTCAACTTTAGGGGTATTATCATTTTTAACTCGCGCCAAAAATTATTTATATTTGATAGCCGAAAAAATGTATAACAATTGTATACTTTTTGTATATATAACATACAGAATGTATATATATACAAAAAATATATATATTTTATATATTTTTCGACAATTATTTTTATAGCGACTATACAGTGTCAATTTTCTTCAACTAACTTTAACAACAAAATACAAATACTCCTTTATTTCTAACTTTAACTTAATATTGTCCAAATGTGGCCCTCTACTAGACTAACTTCTGTGGGTATCATAAATAAAACTTGAATAAAGGAAAAGACGTACGTGATGTGTACGTGCAACTTGCTATACAGATTATTACTTAGTGCTAAAGTTAATAACTTTTTTATACTAGCCAAACCAATTCTTCTCGACATGCGCGTGCCTACTGCCTCGTTTTGTTTGGTCATGGTTGCCGAATTGGGCTATCTGGATACCCCTTGACACATACACTAACGGGGATTTGCAGTCATACCTTATATTTAAGTCACCTTTTAATCTATATCCTATTTTTATAAATTATTGATTTAGTAGCCAGCTGATAAAAAATCGGTAATAATATGACCATACTATCCCTGACAAAACATATAAAAACACTTTACGGTTTGCATCACGCACAAACACTTTACGGTTTGCATCACGCACAAAACACTTCAACGATCCTCCTCCATCACTCCGTCTCATAAATTTTCAGATAATAAATGTAAATTCGTCAATAGCTTTATGAAAAACTATAGTTTAGTCGTCAAGTGCTTTATGAAAAATTTCAGCATCTTAGGCTGAAGTAAATTAGTTTATTTGCAAACAATTCAGCTCCCAGTGTGCTGAAGTTGTTATCCCTAGATTCGATAGTTTAGTTGTCAAGTGCTTTATGAAAAACTTCAGCATCTTAGGCTGAAGTAAATTAGTTCATTTGCAAACACTTAAGCTCCCAGTGTGCTGAAGTTGTTATCCCTGGATTCGATATTTTAGTCGTCAAGAGCTTTATAAAAAACTTCAGCAATGATGCTCAAGTAAATTAGTTCATTTGCAAACACTTCAGCTCCCAATGTGCTGAAGTTAATATTATAGTTTAGTCGTCAAGTGCTTTATGAAAAACTTCAGCATCTTAGGCTGAAGTAACTTAGTTCATTTGCAAACACTTAAGCTCCCAGTGTGCTGAAGTTGTTATCCCCGGATGCGATATTTTAGTCGTCAAGTGCTTTATGAAAAACTTCAGCATCTTAAGCTAAAGTAAATTAGTTCATTTGCAAACACTTCAGCTCCCAATGTGCTGAAGTTAATACTATAGTTTAGTCGTCAAGTGCTTTATGAAAAACTTCAGCATCTTAGGTTGAAGTAAATTAGTTAATTTGCAAACACTTAAGCTCCCAGTGTGCTGAAGTTGTTGTCCCTGGATTCGATATTTTAGTCGTCAAGTGCTTTATGAAAAACTTCAGCATCTTAAGCAAAAGTAAACTAGTTCATTTGCAAACACTTCAGCTCCCAATGTGCTGAAGTTAATAAGTTCATTTTTAAATACTTCAGCTCCCAGTGTGCTAAAGTTTTTATCCCTGGATGTTTAGTCGTAATAGAAAAATTAAAAATAATGAGAACACGTAATTCACAAAAATTAATGTATATTCACAAAATCCAAATTTCGTTTTCACTTACATCCTTCAAAAAAAATCTATTTCATTTACAAGTTATTCTCTATTCAAAGAAATTCACACAAAAGTCTTTTTATATTCTCCATAGGCATGCCCTACTTGCCCTTCTGGACTTTCATAATTTCTATCTTGTTTCCACTTTCCGTGATCACAAAGCTTTTTTAAGCAAATGACGTCTTCTTTCATAAGAGAAACCAAGAAAATGTTGGCAAAGACATGCTTAAATGGTGTGCATCTAGGAATTCATGGGAAGCAAAGATAATGAAGGTGACGACCAGAAACTTCATGTGTGAAGGAGACTGGCCACAGTTTATGGTGCATCACAGATATCCCAGAACTCGAGTTTGTCATGCACCACAATCTGTGGCCAGTCTCCTTCACACATGAAAATTCTGGACGTCTAATTCATTATCTTGGCGAATGCTCTGCTACACCCAATAACATTTCTTTGTCAACACTTTCTTGTTTATATTTGAATATATATATAAAGAAATATGATAGGAGTCTGTGGATGACTATGAAATTTTTAAGTGAAGAGATTGTTTATATAGCCAAATAGTGCACCTATATCTATAAATGTAAAAGTAACTTTTCAGATATGTTTAATGCTTTACGTTCAGAGAAATTAAATGTTATAAGATAAGTAGGTGGTAGGTGAAACTAGTAAATGTAAAAAATATAAGTATCAAGTTAAAAAAATACAGCTTTATGAAAAAACTTCAGCACAAGATGCTGAAGTAAATTAGTTCATTTGTAAAATCTTCAGCACCTCATATGTTGAAGTTTTGTCTTAAATTCTATAGTTTTGTCATGAGCTTTTTCAAAAATTTCAGCACAAGAAGCTAAAGTTAATTAGTTCATTTGTAATAACTTCAGCTCTCTATATGCTGAAGTTTTCTCCTGTATACAAGACAAACTGAAGTTTTTTTCCTGGATTCATTAGTTCACTTCATGCTGAAGTTTAGCATGCTGAATTTAATCAAAAACATACTAAAAATTCATGATAAAAGAGACACAACGTATTAGCTTTCACTTATATACTTTAAAACAGTGTGGGTAAATTTGTTTTGCATTTACAATTTATACTCTATTAAAAAAATTTACACACAGTATCTTCATATTCTCCATAGTCATCTCCTAATATATCTTCTGGAGTATCATAGTCGCTTTCCTTTTTCCACATTGCATGAGCCCACACATTTGCAGTCAATTCTCTCTTGAATGTCAGTGCTTGACTTTCATTGAAATGCATGACATCTTCTCTCTTCAACCGCATGTCCATGAACTTAAGAGTATATATACCACAATCAACACTACAAAAAACACATGAAACAAAGAATTGAAGAATAGTTAACACAGGAAGAAAAAATAATAAACATAAGATGCATCGTTAAAAGATATGCCAAACACGTACTTGTTAACCTGTAGTGGTGTCTTCATCCACATAATTTGAAATTTATCCACACAATGTCCTGCCCAAATTTTATTATGTGACGCAAAGTCCAAGGTTTTGAGACAGTGTGGGATCAACCGGGCATAAATTTCGACATGTTTAAACGCACTTTCATATGCTGTATTTTTTAAGGAATCATACACATATATAGTTTTCTCTTTAAAACTCAGAATTCCAAAAAAGTAGTGCGTTGATGTCTGCTTCCCTGTTGGTGGAAGTCGAAATGGAAAAAATATTTTTTCAGCACATGCCCATGAGACACCACATGAGAGGTAAGTGCCTCTTACGTAGTTGGCCACTCATTCACCAGTTGATTCATCATCAATCCAAGTAGAAGAACAATACGGACTGAAGGACCTTTTGATAGTGTACGGTTTTTAGATGCTTTAGCTGCTGGAGGATTTGTAGAAGCCATCTGTTGAAAGAAAGTAAAAAATAACAGTTAAAAACTTCAGCTCAAAGAAGACAAACTCAGCAAATATGCTGAAGTTCACAAAAACAAAACAAAAAACTTCAGCTCCCTATATGCTGAAGTTTCACTAAAACAAAGGAAAAAACCACGTCCAGGATCTTAGGAAAGGGGAAGCTCAAATGATATCTAATGGGATGGTTACTTTGGCTGGATTATTCGTAACTGCATATTTACAATATAGGTGTGGTGATCAGTTGGACCTTTGATTAATTAACATCTCTTTTTGATTGACCTCCTCCGTTCTTTAATTCACAGGCACAGGAGGTCAAATTCCGATTCAGCTCCTAAACAAAAACAAGCTGAAGTTCACCAGTTACAAAACATAACACTTCAGCTCCCACTTTCATAAAAATATAACACAAAAAACAAAAACTTCAGCATATCACCAAAACAAAACAAAAACTTAAGCTCCCAATATACTGAAGTTAACCAGTTACAAAACAAAACACTTCAACAAGGCACAAATTTAACACCAATAATTAAACACAAAAAACAAAAAACATCAGTTCCATAAAAATTAAGGTATACATGACAAAAATAACTATAGAACTAAACCTAAAAAACTATCGAACAAACAGTTGAAATTAAATCACAAAAACAAACAAACAAAAAAAAAACAGAAATTAAATCGTAAAGTTACTGCAATGTACCTCTGATTATACGTAATATTGTTGGCGAACAAACAGTTGAAAAATCAAAAATCAATGACGATAACAGTTTTGATTTCGTAAAAGAGAAAGAGTATTTGCAAAGTAGAGGACTGGGGTTGACAACTTGACGTGAAGAGAAAGTAGTCTTTTAATAAAAAGGGTAAAATTATCTTTTCGAAAGGCTTTTAACAAAAAAACGGGTACAGGTGCAAACATAAAAACAAAGTGGGTACAGGTTAAAAAGGGGCGCCTAAATGGGGCGCCCCGTGCAACTTCTACTACACTAACAGTAACACTAACTTGTGAAAATAGCACATGCTAACCAGTTTTTGGATCGGTAATTGAAAAATAGTCATTATTTGCAAAGTTATTAAAAATAACCACTATTTTGATGCAACACAGAAAGTTCCATCATAATGTACTGGAGATTGGTGCACCTGTATATGAACTTCCAACATATTATGCTAGAACTCCAACACGCGGAAAGCTCCAGCATAATATGCTGGATATTGGAGCACTTGTGTATGAACTTCCAACATATTATGTTGGACCAGAATATTATGCTGGAACTCCAATAGATTATGCTGGAATATTTTCCGGATTTTGAAAAGTGTTGTCGTTCAGATTGATCTTCACATGAAGGTAAAGTGGTTAAATTTCGATTAATTTTCCCGGATGAAATGAAAATTGGATTCATGTAACAGGAGAAAGATTTCTCATTCCTTAGCCGGAAAAACTGTAACTATTTTTCAGTTACCACTTCTAAATCCGGCTATTTTTTAATTTCCCTCTCATCTCGCTGTTAGGTAGCTGCAAAAGAAAACGTATATATGAAGCCCTTTTTACTTGAGTTATTAGAATGGAAATAGCTCTAAAATTGCCACTTGAGCTCTTCCGCAGATTGATTCTTCTATAAAAACAAAAGAGTGATTTGAAGTGTTCGCCATAATAATCATGACTGGTAGGACAAATTAGAGCAGACGGAGAGTATTGAGCTATCCACAACTTTTTGCTAATGGTGACTAGAAAAAGAAAAGAAAAGAAAAGCTAATGGTAACAATTGAGAATTTAAGTTCTATCGAGAAAATTTACAAGACTAGATATCCTAGCATAAGCATCAGTGGCTACTTGCCCAGTTCAAACTCGTGACCTATAGATCATACAGAGACATCTTTACCGTTGCGACATCCTTACCAGTTAAATTACACTAATGGTGTAAAGAATTTATTACATGGTCAGCATATATAGCTAATTCCAATAATAAAGTACCTATTGGACCAATTCAGGAGTCTATCGCTGACGGCATCCTCCCTTTTTATCCTAATAACTATCTTTCGAGCTTAGATTGCTACTAAGGGTGTCAAACGGGCCGGGTTGACCCCTTTGTACAGGATCGGCTTAAACCGGTTGAAATCGGAACTGGACCGGCCCGGTACAAAGGGGGCCGAGTGGGCTGGTAGAAGGGGTTGGTCTATTTATAATTTTTCTACCGGTTACCCGGACCGGTCCAACCCAGTCAAAGTGCACAGTGCACTTACTAGTTAAACCAGCCCGGCCCGATTTTAACGGTTACATTTTTATTTATTTATTTTAAATATTATTAGACGTATTATGCATTTATGCTTAATGTTTTAGTTTGTTGTTTTAATATTATTAGACGTATAAGTACAAATTTGAACTTTAATTTGAAATATTAAATGTAAACTTTAATTTGCAAGTTTGAAGTTTTGAACTTGCAAATAATTATAAGTAAATTCTTAATGGTATATTCAAATATAAGAATTTTAAAGTCTTTGCATCCTTTATTCAAACACTATTTTTATAAGTTTGTTTTTTTGTTTATATTTTTACAATAGTTATAACAAATACAAATACAAATACAAAAAAAAAAAAAAAGTTAACCCAGCCCAGCTCGGTTTACCCGTAACCCTTACGATTTATTTTTTACCCGGATGAACCCGAACCCGTTAAACCCGTTAAACCCGTTAAGCCCATAACCGACCCGGTTTGTAACCCGTGCGGTTCACACTTTTCCCTACCCGGCCGGCCCAGCCCAGCCCGGCCCACCCGGTTAACACCTCTAATTGCTACTAGGGACAAGTGTAGTTTTTATTTGAGGTTTTTTGACCTTGTAGACCCAACCAAAAAGATAAGCGGAAAAAGGAAATACGATGCTGAAATTGAGAGGACTTACCTTTAATACAATTCATTCACCTATAAGCCCATGGAAAGAACAGAAAGGTAAGGATTAATGGTCTAAATCCCCATGAAAATCACACGTTATGATGAACTTTTACTCCATATTGCACGGACTCTACAAAATAATGTCGGACCCGTGTCGGATCCTCCAAAAAATGCACTATTTTTGGAAGATCCAACACGCACCCGGCAATATTTTCGGAGAGTCCGAGCAACATAGCTTTTACTGCTCAAATACACTAACACACCGCACACTGGCTTACAATTTGAAACTGTAAGGAAATGAAAGATTTCTCTCCTTTTTGTCAATTCTTTTAAGTTTTAATTAGGAAGTTACTCTGACCAAAACTAAAAAAAGGGCTGCTTGAGCCATTTGATAAAAAATTGAATCAATTGTGACCTGTGACTGATCAAACTTTTAAGAGAATCTCTAAAATAAGCATATAAATGAGATTAAAAAGAAAGGCTACATTGAAAGAGACAAGAAACTTTAACAAATGAATGCACTCAATAAAGCAGATCAAGTTGCTTTATCGAGGAAACTTGATTCCTAGTTCAATTTCTATGTTATCTTTGGGCAACTTTTGGTCCATAGTTTGACTGAAGCTTGCCTTTCCCGTCATTTCATTTCACGTTGGACAACAATTATTGTTTCTGACTAATGTTGACCAAACCGCCATGTCGTTGCATAGCAGCAACCGGTTCGCCACATCGGGGGCAACGGAGAGACGGAGCAGCGGAGCACCGTGTTTGAAGACAAGTAGTAACAGTAGCTGTATAGTGACAGAGATACATAAACCTCACAGAACAGCAGTTACTAACAGGATACTGAAAACTAGAAATCAGAACACAAATGACGTCAGGTCGTCAACCCAAATGGATGACAAGATGAAGGCACAAGCAAGATATCCCTCTGCAATATCTAAGCTCTAAAGATACAATTGCCTTAATAATGGACTGACTACAATAGATATTTCTGTTACTTCGTCTTAACTAGTTTTGTACATGACAACTTGGTTATACTTGGTAGTTTGTATAGGTATCAGATCTATGATGTTCCCATCTTTCCATATTTTGACCCATTGATTGGGTAAAGTTCCCGACTCTATCTGGAAATGAATTGGAGAGACAAAGTTTTCTAGTTCCTCTTCTTGAATTGAGAATTTAACAAGCTCCAAGATTTGATTGCCATGGTTGTCTATAAAACATTGGATGTGAAGTTTATTTTAAAGATATCTTTGAAAAAATAAACTATTTTTCTAAACAACCCTGGAGTATTTTATATATAGTTCCAACTCTCAAGGATTCTTTTCTTTGCAAACAATAAAGTTACACCTATGTACAGCCCAAACCTCCAAATATACAATATGCGTACATAAGTATAAGATAATCATTCCGCAGTTTCAGTGAATTCAACTTAGTTTTTGTAACTTCAGCTCATATTTGATTAAGTTTTGATATAATAGAGTTCCTATTAAAGACATACATTTGAAAGATAAAATATATAGCCATTCTACTGCATAATTGTAAGCATGCAATATATGTACCTGTGCTGACAAGGGATAGCTGGAAATGGAATTATTGGTTTTCCTTGGCAGATCAGGCACAAGGTATCATCCACTGAAGAATCTGAAGATTTGTCCTTTGAGAATGGACGAAGAAAATTCTTGACGGATGATGAATTGAGAAGGGGAAGAAGCAAGAGCAGCATTTCCTGCACATTAGACAGTTGAGAATGTACTTCCATTCGCATTGTTAGCTAAACAGCTGCACTCGCCGAAAACATAAAATACCAAACAGTAACTATAATTTTTAACAGCAGAAGATCAATTTCTGGTGCCAGCTGCAAATTTTTGGTGTATTTGGAAAGAAACGAACCGAAGGTGTTTTGATGGCATTTCAACTCCACTCTACTCCCTCAAGGCTGCGTGTTAGTTAACTTATTTAGCTGGAACTATATCACCCCCGTTAATAGTGCTGATATTTTTGTAGATTTCATTAGCTCCCTGATAGTAGCATAGGCTTTTGTAATGGAGCTAATTATCCTATATCTTTTGTACTCTTTGCATCTTCTTGATGCCCTTTGATGAATATAATTTACTTCATCAAAAAAAAAAAATCAATTTCTGGAGCTCCTCCCCATCCCCATACCTGCCAACAAAATAAGGCATGAAACTAGTTGGAACTAAGATATTTTAGCCTTTGGCAGCATGTAAAACAACTAAAAGCATAGCAATGCTCTTTAAGGGCACATTCCATCCCTTCCCTTTTTGATAAGGTTAAGGACCTCTTCGCTAACAGATATTGATAGCAAAATTGCCGACATAGATTCTAAGATAATTTGTCATCAACATTCTCCTCTCTTAGGAATGACCATATAAAATCTGCAACACTCTATTAATATGGAAAATTACCGAGAATTCATTCCACACCAATTGGCGATTCATGTACTCAAAGCTCACTGCTCTGTTCATATTTGGGCTCCCATAAACAAGTCTGGCTCTTAAAGCTCTTTCAATGAGATTCCTAAACCTGCATGTCAATAACCAGTAAATCCCAAAATATATAGGAGGTATATTCTTTATTCCAGTCAATCTGAACACGCCACATTTACAGGACACGCATAGCAGTCAAGTCATGTTCAACAGTTAAATCCTTTTCAAAAGATCACATGTACTGATGTACGGTATACTTGCAGCAGTCAATACATGCACGGGCATGCTCAAAAGTTAACCCCTATTACCAATAATGCATTTGGATTTTCTAACTTCAGTCTTTTTTCTTTTTAATAACCACAAAATCCCCGAGGCCCAGTGGCAGACAGTTTGAAACTCATCGGATAATGGGCTGCCCCTCTACCCTTCTCCACTTAAATACCAGGCTTTTGTCTACTGTAGAAGTCAAACCCGCTTCTATGATGATGACATGAGTTGAGCTTAAATGGAAAAGTGAAGACTCATATAGCGGACCTCAGCTTCTTTGGAATTGAGGCGTAGTTGTTGTTTATAGGTAACTTCACTCTTATATTCTTAATTCCAGTCAATTTAAAGATGAAATGTACAGGAAACTTGGCAGCAACACATGCAGGGGACATGCTACACAGTTATTAACGTGTACAGGTCCGATGATTGAACCCAAGCAAGACAATGATAGCTATTATGATAGTAGTTGACTACCGTTACAAATTAATCAGAAGTACCAGACACCATAAATTTAGACAAGGCCCTTCTTAACAAATTTAAAAAATGGCCTTTTACCAATAAGAAAACACTATATACTAGTGGATACAATCAATAGGAGCAAATTTGAGTGTGACAGGGTCCATTTATTCAGCATATGACCAAGCATTCTGCATTTCCAATTACATCCACTCACTAGTCTGCCTGGATATGTTTATTTTCCAGTACACACTTATGATAAAGCACCACACAGCCTTGCAGCTCTGCTTTTGTTCCACGTGTGACTATTGCTAAGCTAGTTTAGTGATTCAAGTAGCATAAGTTCATCATCTTCTTTTTTTTCTTTACTAAATCAGTATAATGACATAATGCAACTGGTACAGGAGTTCATCTACCCTTTTATTTTGGCCCAAACATAATGAAATTTAGTTACTTGATCAAAATAAAAAAGTATGTGCAACCAGAGATAAGCATAAAATATTTCCAATCATGCTTTCAAAAGAAATAAGAAGCAAAAAGTATTTACAATCAGAGATGTACCTTCCTGTGTAAAGAAAGAGAAGTAGATTACTGAAAGATGCTGCTTTGTATATCCCCTCCATCCGTTGTATTAACAACCAAGCTCGGCGTGCCAAAGACCTTTGAAGCAGCCACAAGATTTAAAAAGTCAATGTTAAATCGTACAATTGACACTTGAACGTTACTATTTTACCTGTTCAAGTTCTTCTCATAAAATTACTACTACAACACAGTATGTTTTTGGATGACCAAATTTGACTAGACAACACATAACATAAGATTTAAAATTGAATCATTCAAATTTATGTGCCTTTGAAAGCAGGAAAAAGTTAACCTTATTTATGACATTGAGCCTTCATGCTTCCTCAATTTCATCAATTAGTTCTAAAATGATCTCCGCTTTCCTTCTAAGAAAAGCTATACCAAATGCCATCAATACAGATAGCAAAGAGTAATACTTAACAATCATATATTAGTATCCATCAACACATGCATGTAAATAAACAAGTGGGATAAGTGATGAAGAGGACTATACCTGCTCAGAGTCGCCCCATCTCCGAAAAGCAGAAAATAATTGAAGACGGGCCCACATATATTGACCACCAACAGTAGCGACACAGTACCATATCTTCTGTGCAACAGTAAGTCCAGGTCCCTCCAATCCTATTCGAACTAACATATGCAGTAAAGGAAAACTACAGTTGGATCTATGAAGGCTGATGCAAGAGGTATAAGATCAAAAGAAAAATTCACTTGCATCAAGCAGTCAACCTTAGCAACTTCAAGTAGAAGTTACGACAGGCATATTTTTCAAGCCAATTCCTCAAGTTCCTCCATCCCAGTTGATATTATGCACTTGCTAAATACTATTTTGGACTTTTCAAAGTTAATGAACATTTGATCATTTCTATAAAAAGTAAATATTTACAGCTCTCACAGATGTCAACCTATCTTAAGTATTCAATAAGAGTCCATAGACGGTAGTCAATTTGGACTTGAAACGCTTTCAGATTCATCTCACCCAAATGTTCCTCTTATTTTCTTTTGGAATAGACAAGTAGTCATATTAGAAGTAGGGCTGCTAGCACTCAGATATTTCCAGTAAAAACTCCAAATAGATGATGTCTATTTGTCAAACAGACAAAATCTCCCATTGCCCTTCACAAAAGACAGAAGAAAGATGTAACGAGGAGGAGATTAAGGACCAAATTCATCCAGAAAAGGAAAAAAAACAATGGGGTGGACAGACCATGGAAGAAGAAAATATGTTAAAGTAAAGTGGTACCATTATCCGGGAAAAAAGGGCTGAATGCATGAAATGGACCTCTTTATTACAAGTAACAAGAAAAAGTTCCAATTTATGCTATCAACCATAAACTCAGCCTCAAAACCGAAGTGAATGCCGCAATGCTAAAGTTTTTCAGCAACTAGACTCTCCACGTCCCAACTCCCAAGAACTAGCAACATTAAATGTACCAAGTTTGAACAATTTCAAACCAGAAGTTGAAGAAAATAGTGTAAATAATGACATAGTATCCAGCTGATTAATGCATAAAAAGGATTTTTGTTGGAGCAACTTTTTTCATTCGACAAGGTGGATTGCTCTGATGGTAAGCACTCTCCACTTCCAACTAAGAGGTTGTGAGTTCGAGTCACCCCAAGAGCAAGGTGGGGAGTTCTTGGAGGGAAGGATGCCGAGGGTCTATTGAAAACAGCCTCTCTACCTTAGGGTAGGGGTAAGGTCTGCGTACACACTACCCTCCCCAGACCCCACTTGTGGGATTATACTGGGTTGTTGTTGTTGTAACTTTTTTCATTTGAACAGTAAAAGAAGAGCTTGTTAGAAGCAACTTACACAAAGGAACAAAAGGATTAAGTAAAAGAAGCTATCTTACTTTTTCCTCTCACTTCAAATGCGCGTTCATCTCTATACCTCAGATTCATTAGGGCATTACCCGGTGTAGGCTTATCAACCCAGATAGAAAAGCGCCAGATAAGGAACTCCAAGAAAGCATCAAGTTCTGGCTCATATTGAAATAACATTCCTGGCTAATCCCAAAGGGAAGAAACAGAAGAAAATTAAATGTATATCAATTTTTTATCGATCACTCAAACAATGAAGAGATGAATTCCCTGATAATTTAGAAGGTTGCATTACATGTACCTTCATCAAAGAGAAGACCTTAACCAACTGTTCCTTTAACATGGCCGACATTTCAATGTCCAATCTTCCTGCATCTACCTGATTAACTCTTGATATCGAAATTGGAATGGCTGACTGTTGAAAAGAAGTAAGCAATGGGAAACTTATTAGTCGGAAATAAAAGATTAAAAGTTAGTAAAAAAACCTCAAAACCTACTCTTTAATTCATCTTTCACTCTTCATGGGGTCCCAAAAAATAAAAAGGACAAGGGAACACTTGCTTTCCCAATATCTTTGTACAATGTCGATAACTATACTTTTAATAAGTTAAATGAGCTTTAAAGAAGTGTTATTTCCACATAGAAACATACACTAAAAAATCATTAAAGGTATCTACAAAATGGCTCAGTGTAATCCCTAAACTTTGTCTTTGTCTTTCCTTTCAAATAATCATAGGAATGAAACATATAGCCAAATTTTAGTTTGCGAGGGCCTAGTGCAGAGGCGGATTCAGGAATTAATCCTAATGGGTTCAACCTTTAAAGCTTTTAGCATTGAACCTATTGTATTTTAAAAGTTATGGGTTCATATATACTATTTGTTGGAATTTTGGAAGATTTTTAGACATAAATTTATGATCCACGCTGAAAGTGTTAGGTTCAGATGAACCTGGTATCAGTATGCAGCATCCGCCACTAGCCTAGTGGCTGAAAATTAAAATCTGTAAGTCCAATTCAGTAAATAAAATTCTAAAATTCTAGTGGATGTACAGCATTATCACACTCGTCACGAGTTCCAATCCAAATGCTAACTACTAAGTCAAGCATAAAAACGAGCACAAAAGAAGATGGAGCCAAAAATAAAAAATAAAGATAGTGGATATACCTGCTGAGATGAAGCAAGCGAGTGCGAGCGAGGTAGTAACTTATTGCAGGTAGTGAGCCAAGCGTCTTCTTGTGGCGGTAGCGCGGGATTGCTTGTGCTGGACGAGGAAGATGAAGCTAGGGTTTGTCTATCCATCTTCTAATATAACTGCTTTCAGCTGAATTTCAATGGCAAAGAGATATGCTAGGAAAAAGAAGTTGGAGTTCTTTACCGGCGGGCAATCTCTAATTCCGGCGGTTATTTTACAAAAATGTTTTTCTTGCGGGGAAAAGGGCATTGTCGTCTCTCGGACTATGAAAACGATGAGCCTAGCCATTCGATGAAAGTCTCAAAGATTTATTGAAAGTCACGAAGCCCGTTATCGACCAGTCATCCCCTCAATTGGAGTTTTCATTTGGCTTTCTACTAACATTTTATTTTCTGTGTCTGATTGTTCGGTTGATTCTATTTTTTTTCTTTGGATTTGAATGATAATTGATAACATGGATGAAGTTTAGTTAAGTACTTGTTTGTGGTATTTGTTGTAACACATATAGTAATTGTGTATGTTTACTACTCTCACTGTTTCCGCTCAGCATGTAAATAACCTCTCATTACTTATCACTATTAAGATTGTAACTATCACACCTTCATAACCTCTCCACGTGATCTTCCTTCGTGATCTCAAAGGTTAATGTAATGTTTAAAGACAATCATTTGTAACTTTCAATGTACTAGTATAAATAGAGACATGAAATATGATATGGATACACTTGAACACTTGATGAAATAAGAAAGTTATTTCTTCTTCTTTTATTCTACTTATATTCTTGTTTTATATTGTTACTTTGAGTTACATTTCTTAATACGTTATCAGAACGAAACTCTAATCAAGTGGGAAGATAACTTATTTGACGATAGAATTATAAATGGCCGACAACCTTGAATCAACTTGGTTGAACATGTGAAAATCTGGGCATTTCGTATGCCATATCAATGTTGTGTTTGCTTCTGTTATACAGGGAGTATCATTTTTCAATTGCCATGTCACGACCCAGAATCCTAATCCGAGTCGTGATGGCGCCCAACGACGGGGTTAGGCAAGCCAACACAAATTACACTAAGTGATACCCTTCCCATCTAATTAAACAAGTCAAAGCTTTACCAGTTTATAACAACTAACATGATACTAGCCTTGAGCAAAGGTAAAGTCATAGTAGATACAAAGCCGAAATAAAACATGACACATGCATGTACAACCCGAACCCAAAAGATATATATATACACTACGCGTGTGTGCCAGGAACTAGTGTCACGAGTGTCATGGGCAACTACTGAATATACAATGACTACAATATATACAGAGTCTCCGTCTGAATGAAATAGACAGAGAAATATAACAAAAGAGCTCCAGGGTGTTGTTAGGAAGTCGTCGGGAAAGCAGCTCACCGTGAAGAATGACCACACTATCAATATCTAGCACTGACCTGATAGCCAGACGTGCCAGCCTCCGGACCTGTACAGTCAAGTACTGAAAAGAAAAGAAAGTGCAGCATGAGTACATATTAAATAAATATGTACCCAGTGAGTATCCCGCCTAAACTCGAAGAAGTAGTGACGAGAGGTCGACTCGATACTCACTAAGGTCCAGCAGTGATAACATATGATAGAATATGATGAAATACAGTAGGCATGTCAGGGAAATAAGCAACAAGTATATATATCAAAAGCAGGAAAAAAAATCCAAACAATTTTTGAACTAAACAATAAAGCACTTTCAAGGTAAGACCACCGAACGAAACAATAATCACAAATTCTTAGATCCGCCGTGGCGTACGGCCCGCTCCCATAAGGTACCTTCTACACTCGTCGTGGCGCACGGCCCGATCCCATATTCATTTCAATTTCTTTTCAACACTGCCGTGGCGTACGGCCCGATCCCATATATTTCATAATTTCTCAACATTGTCGTGGCGTACAGCCCGATCCCATATATATTCAATTACTTTCAACATTGTCGTGGCGTACGGCCCGCTCCCATGTATTTCACAATTTTTTTTCAACTCTATTGTGGCGTACGACCCGATCCCATATATTTTCAATTACATTCAACACTATCGTGGCGTACGGCCCGCTCCCATGTATTTCATAATTTCTACTTACCATAAGGCCTCAGAAGAATAACACGATGCTAAAACATAGTTTCATGGTACATATGGCGTCACAA
>ML256673.1:0-11657 GCA_005239495.1 Nicotiana undulata
TTTAGTTTTGTTTTGTTTCATCGTCTTGGCCCGAAGATGGACACCTTTCGACGGGTCTCCTGACGGCTTAAGTCGAATATGAAAAAAAAAAAAATTGTAGGAGACTCTTCCTGATGACGGACCACTTAGACAGTCTTCTTGAGGGAAGTAGTCTAAAGAGAAGACCAAAAAGACTTTTTCTTTTTCTTTTTAGATAGTGTAGTAATTCCTCCTTGGTTTTTCTTTTGACCACGGTTCTTTTTCAAGGGTTTAGCTTGAACCGGGTTAGGTAGATTTCTTTGTAGTTGTTATTAGGAATCTCTTGGGCTAAAAGGGTAAAGGCAAGAATGCACCCCGCAGTGTACACACCTGAAAACAATCAAAACAAACCTAAGGGTGCGACGCTTAGGCTCACTTGTAGACTCTTGTATTATGCCTTAAATTTTCACACTGTGTCTAACTTGAATACTAACTTGAGTGTGTTGATAAACCAATTCGGAATGGGTTATGTGCCATGTGTGTGTAAGTGATTACGTTTTATTCTATGTCTGCATATGATACCTAGAACTTGCCCTGTGTGTGTACGAAGCAAAATAGAAGTTTGTTTGGTCTTAGAAAGGATATAGGCACTTCTTTGTGAAGCCTACATAAATATATATCCACATGTAAATAATGTACCATAGTTAACCCCTTTGAGCTTAAAGCATGTTTCTTTGATAACCATGTAACGACCCATATCCATGTGTGTGAATAGCTCGATTGTTTGAACCCTGTACCCCCTATGAGCACTTGAATTGTTAGAAAATATATAAAAGTCTAAGTGTGGGGTGGTGGTGTGGTCGGAGAGGGAAATCATGAAAATAGAATGAAAGGTGCAATAATATAAAAGAAGTGAAGCCACTTAGAAATAAAAAAAAAGAGAAGAAAAAGGACAATGAACACACTTAGTCCTTGATATTGAGTGGCATGAAAAAGGTAGTTGCACCTGAGAAAAGTGGGGTGATTATGAAACAAAATATGGAAAACAAGTGGCTGAGCAAGAAAATTCGGCTTAAAGTGGAAGTAAATGTATTAAAATGCTTAGGGAGGTTAGTCACTATACTTAAATGTACCCTACCCGTCCCTTAGCCTACATTACAACCAAATAAAGACCTATTGATCTTAGACTGAATGAACTCGATTAGTAGAGCATTACACTACGGGCAAGCCTATGGCGTATCTGTGTGACATGTGAATGTTCCTTGTTGAGAGTGAGTGAATTCTTTCCATCTAAAGTTCCTGTTATTTCTAATTTTATCATTGTGGAACTTCTCTCAATTGTGTGATGTGAGGGCATGTAATTCAGGAAGAAAAGGTAAGTTTTCACCTCTGTAAAGAGTACCTTGAGAAAGCAAAAGTGTGGCATGGCATGTAGAGTCTTCTTTTGAGGTGTGGTTGTTGCACAACTTGGGGTGTTCCTGTATAAAATGATGGAATATATATAAATCTAGGTGAAGAACACTTACCCACTTGATTAGCATGAAAATCACCAAAAATCGCTCCAAAATTCGAAGTCCAAAACTCAAAATATGAAGAGAATGGCTATCCCTCGCTTAAATGGAATCTGCCAGGACTCCCGCACCTGCGACAAACTTAGCCGCAACTGCGTATCCGCAGGTGCGCATGGCCTATTGCACCTACGCCCTTTTCCGCTTCTGCGCCCAAGAGCCCGCTCTTGCGGCACCGCACGTGCGCCCAATTATTACGCACCTGCAGAGGCTGCCCAGTCCTCCTCCTTTCGCACCTACGCACCCTTTTCCACACCTGCGAAGCTCGCACCTGCGGTTCCCTATCCGCAGGGGCGGTCGCACTAGAACAGCAGCACCAACTGCATTTCCAAACTTCAAACTTCCCGTTAACTATCCAAAACCACCTCGAGCCCCTCGAGATCTCAACCAATTACACCAATAGGTCACACACCAATACATGAACTTAGTCGAACCTATGGAACACCCAAAACAACATCAACACACCGAATCAAATCTCGGATTCAAGCCTAAAAATTTCTAAACCTCTAAAATTCGCCAACGATGTCGAGACCAATCAAACCACGTCCGAATGACCTGAAATTTTGCAGACAAGTCATTAATAACACCACGAACCTAAATCCACTCTCGCAATTCCATTCCAAGACCGATATCAAAATTTTACCTATCGACCGAAATCGCTGAATTTCTAACTTTCGTTGAATTACCTCAAATCACTCTACGGACCTCCAAAATCAATTCCGGACACGCACCTAAGTCCAAAATCACCATACAAAACTGTTGACATTAACCAAAACTTATTTTGAGGCCGTTTACACAAAAGTCAAACCCCCGGTCAACTTCCATCACTTAAGCTTCAAAAATTGAAAATTTTCTCCCAATTCGACTCTGGATTATCCGGCAATTGAATCCAATCATGCACGCAGGTCGATACACCCAATGTGAAGCTTTTAAGACCCTACGCCACCAAACGAAGCTTAAATTCTCAAAATAATCGGTCGGGTCGTTACAATAAACTGGCTTAAATGCTGGACAACAAAAGACAAATCAGGCTTAGTATGAGTAAAACAATTCAGCTTCCCAACTAGGCTTCTATAAAACTCAGGATTAGGTAAAGTATCCATCACTTTAGCTTTAAGTTTCTCATACAACTCAAGAGAAGAAATGACAGGAGTGCAAACATCACAATGAAACTCTTTTAGAAGATCATGAATAAACTTCCTTTGATGCAATAAAACCCCAAAAGAAGAATATAGTACCTCAATACCAAGTAAATAATTAAGCAAACCCAAAACTTTGATTTTAAACTAATCATGAAGAAAAGCCTTTTTAAGGTAGAAACCTCTCCCAAATCAGTCCCAGTTAGCACAATATCATCTACATACACAGCCAAGATGACAAGAGAATCCCCAGAACCTCTGGTGAACAGAGAATAATCATTGAGGGTATGACTATACCCTCTGTACTGTAAGGCTTGTGACAGTTTAGCATACCATTGTCTGGAGTCCTGTCTCATGCCATATGGAGATTTTTTCAGCTTACAAACAAGTGTGGCAGAAGAAGAGGTAGAGGGAACGGACAATCCAAGAGGTAATTTCATGTAAACATCCTCATCCAAATCACCATGCAAGAAAGCGTTATTAACATCTAGTTGGAAGGGAGGCCCATTTTTCTTAACTGTCGCAGCAATGAGAGTTTTAATGGTGGACATCTTTACAATAGGGGAAAAAGTCTCATGAAAGTCAATTCCTTCAACTTGGGTATCACCCCTAACCACTAACCTTTCTTTATATCTTTAAATGGATCCATCAACTTTGTATTTAACCTTATATACCCATTTATATCTAATTAGTTTCTTTCCCAAAGGCAACTCAACTATATCCCAGGTTTTATTAGTATCCAAAGCTTGAAATCCCTATCTCATAGTAGCATGCCATTCAGGGACAGTTGCTGCCTATGAATAAGTACAAGGTTCAGAAACATGTTGCTTGACTAGACTAGAAAAGGATTCAGAAGTGGAGTTTGTAGACTGAAAAATATAGCTCTTAAGATACTCAGGTTGCTTGTGAACTCTTGAAGATCTCCTGGGAGTAAGAGGAGAAGAGGAACAAGAGGAGGAGAGATGGATGTAGAAGGCTGTGAGAATAAATGAGGAGAATTAGATGAAGATGAAGAGGCATGAGGAGTAGGAAGAGAAGAGGAGGAGGTGGAAGTAGGAGGAACGGAAGGGGAAGAAGTAGTAGTAGAATGAGAATCATCAAAACAAGCAGAAAAAGAAAAAGGACATAAAATGGAAGAATTTGTGGGTGATTTAAGGAATGGAAAAATATGTTCATGAAATACAACATCTCTAGACATAAAACATGAGTGATTCTCCAGATTATATAACTCGTATCCTTTCTTAGAAAAGGGATAGCCCACAAACACACAGGGTACAACTCTAGGTTGAAATTTGTCTCTAAGGTGCTTGGGAACAATGGAATAGCAAAGACAACTAAAAGCTCTAAGATGAGTATAAACAGGCAATTTGCCATAGAGTAACTCATAGAGGCTTTTGTGATTTAGTAAAGGGGATGGAAATTTGTTTAGCAAATAGGTAGCAGTGAGAATATAGTCTCCCAAGCATTTAGAGGGGAGGTGAGATTGAAACATTAGTGCCCTGGCAGTCTCAAGTAGAAGTCTATGTTTCCTTATCACAATCCCATTCTGTTGAGGGGTATGCGGACAAGAGGTTTGATGCACAATACCTTTTTCAGTAACGAATTGACACCCAGACAAGCAGGACCCTAATTCTAGAGGATTGTCACTCCTAACAGTTTGGAGTTTAGGATGTCAAAGGCATTTCTCTTGGCACCCAAAAGGTGAGTCCAAGTAGCTCTAGTATGATCATCAACAATGGTTAAAAAATATTTGGAACCATATTATGTACTGGTATGATAAGGTCCCCTGGTGTCAACGTGAAGCAATTGGAATGGTGTGGTTGATTGTATAAAGCTATCAGGGAAAGGAAACCTCGTTTGTTTAGCCAAGGGACAAATGAGATAAATGAAAGATTGTTTAGATGACAATTTTGTTCCAAGATCAGATACATTCTTCATTTTAGAAGAAGGTAGATGAACTAGTCTATAGTGCCACACGCCATCATCTTCATTCACTTTATTCATATGTACATCATGAGACATCTCAGCAGAACTAAGAGACAAACTTGTACTACTACCAGGAACACTAGAACAATTATTAGAAGGAACAACAGTTGGAACATTATAAGGAGAAACAACAGGAAGAAATGAATCAGAAAATAACGAATTTGAAACCATTGGAAGTTGAAATAGCTTGTACAATCCACTGTCAGGTCTACCAAGTACCAATGGCTTCTTCAGTGAAGGGCCCTAAAAAGTACAGCCATCGTTGGCAAACTGAACCATGTGACCAGGCTTAGCAACAAACTTGTATACAAAAATAATATTGTATTTAAAAGTAGGAATGTAAAGCACATTGTGAAGAATGAGATCAGGAAACAAAGCTAAAGAGCCTACATTATGACTTTAAACCATTGGGAAGAGACATTAGGTAGGGAACATATAATGTTTGTATGTTGAAAAGAAGGGATTTATCAGAGGTCGTGTGATCCGAGGTTTCAGAATCTATAATCCAAATAACATTCTCTATTTTAGTAAGCAAGCAAGATCTAACTGAACCATTCTCAAGCAGAAGCATACCAACAAAATTGGTAGATGCCAAGAGGGTAGGAGGAGAAAATGGAGTAGAAAGATGAGATTGTTGCATCAACATCATGAGTTAAGAGTACTGATCTTTAGTTAAACCAGGAACTGCATAAGCTTGGGGAGACTCTGATTGTGCAACAGTACCACCATGAATCACAACATCACCAGAATGATCAATTTCAACATGTGCAACTGCTTTTCTAGGACCAGCTCCTTTAGTGAACTTGAAATTGGGAGGGGAATCCATGCAATTTTTTGCATTTGTCAATAGCATGCCAGGTTTCTTGCAGTGACCTTTGAGACTTTGAGTTAAACTTCGAATGAGAATTTTGTGGTCTGGAAGAGTCAAAATTGACTTTGGATGGAAAACTCTGTTTGGAGACCCCAACATTAAAAGAGGCAGAATTGTTGGTGAATTGAGATGTAGAGGATACTTGTCTCTATTTCTCATCAACCAAAAGACTACTATACACAGTGTTCATTGAAGGCAATGGCTTCATCATGATTATATTGCTACTCACTTGAAGATAAGTATCATTAAGTCCGATCAAGAGCTGTTAAACTTTTTGTTCTTCCTCAGCTTTCTTGTTACCCCCACATGTACAAACAGATAAATGGTTGACAAAAATGGAAGATTTCTCATCCCGGAGTTGTTTTATGGTGTTAAAATAATAGACTATATCTAGTGAGACTTGGGATATGTGTGCAAACTCCTTCTTAAGTTCAAACAACCTAGCTCCATCAGTCTTTCCATATCTCTCCTCAAGTTCACTCTAAATGCCTTTGGCTAACTCAGAGTACTCAACACTACGAGAGGTTTCTTTGGTAAGGGAGTTTGTCAACTAGGAGATGACTAAATCACTGCATCCCCGCCATTGCCTTGCCAAACAGGACTCAACAGGTGTCTTGACAGGTGAACCATTGATGAAATCCAATTTATTACGAACAGACAAAGCTACTAGGATAGTCCTATATATGCCAGCTAGAATAACCAGTCCCATCAAAGGGAACAGAAACTAGAGAAGCACCCAGAACATCAGAGGGATGGACATAAAGTGGGTGACATGGATGAATGTAGTCATCCGGGTGAAAAACAGTACGGGATGAGGTTCCTACACCATCAACTGGAGTCCCAGAATTATTTGTCATATTGACAACCAACCAACCAAACAACAACAAGACCAAACTACTAACAATAGTGAAATAAAATTCAGCAACTGAAGTTTCTAAGACATAAATTATACATGCAGGATAAAGAATAACAACAACGAGCTAACAAGGAGCTAGGGAAATGAAACGATGTTACCAGAAGCACCGTTCGCTAGAAAGGGACAGCCTTGACAAAAGATGAAGAAACAGACGAAATTGTTGAGAAGATGAGCTAAAATAGGTCGACGTAGTCCAGATCAAGAGGATAACAACGACAATTTGAAGAAAAAAAACTCGTTTTTTCTCAACGATTTTATCTCGCAAAACCTTAGGTTCCGATCTCCGACGAACGCCAGAATCGGGATGAAAGTCGGCAGGAAAACTTCACTAATAGCACCGCGCATCGACGAAGCAACAGATCTTGAACACCATGGCTCTAGTAATGTTAAGATAAGAGATCGAAGCAAAATAGCGAGACAAAAGTTAGGGTTCTAAAAGACGAAAAGAGAAAAAATATCTGCTTTCCTTTTAATTGAATGTCCGTAAAATGAATTTGTTTTCCCCCCCTATTGTGTCCTCAGAATTGGGCCTATACATATATAGGATCCGGAACTAAAACAACCCAAATATAATAAATACAAAACTAGACCTGAGGCCTAAATACAACTACACTACCACACACACTAACTAATACCAGGTTCTAAACCATGAATCCCAACATTAGTGGTGTCATAGATTTCTTGAACATATCGTGGCTAAAAGAAAAGGATATAATCACACTATTTATATAGTTTTATTTGGAGACATGACTTCACTTTGGAATCCAAATTACTACTGGTAACAAGAAAAAAGAAGAGGAATAATATGAAAGGTTAGTACCAGCAGTATGAGCAACGTATATATATAGGTAATTTTAATTCATTTCTACTGTATTCAGCTCACGTTTTGATTTGCTGGTTTATGACTTTTTCTTGGAAAATTACAGCACGTCTACGGTGCTGATTTTCCTTGTTCATTGTCCTTTTTTGTTCTTATTATATAGTAGAAAAAAGGTACTTTCTTCTTTTTCAACTATATTACTAATTTTTAGCGATGCAATGGTGCTGATTGTTACCGTTTGGACATGCAAATTTTTGCTCTTTTCCAAGTTCTTTTTCATATATTACTATTTGGTTGTACATTAGACTAATTTTTGGAGAAATTTTTGAAGATGAGTTTTTTCAAATTTATTTTTCAAGTTAAATGCATGTTTTAATTCAGATTAAATATGATTATGGGCTCGTTGTAGTCATTAACCATTGACCTCTCAGCCCAAACTCTTCTTTCGATTCTACCTCAGCCCAAGTGATTTTACATGCCACACAGGAATTCATTAAATAAAGAGAAAATCTCACTTTATACGCATTAAGTCCAAACTATTTACCCTTTCTTATCTAAGTCCAAAGAATTTACTTTTCCTACCTATATGGCCTAAACTATTTACCCGCACCCAACCCCCCTTCCCTTTTTAATTTCTCTAAATAAGTAGAGTCTCACACCCCACACGTTCCTTTCCCCTTTCAAAAAACACCTATAGAATAGTCTTTTTTAGTGGATGATAAGAATTCAGTACATACCCGTGCATTTACCTTCTTTTTTTTTTAGAATTTTCTATATAAATTTCAAAAGACAAGTTTTCATATTATTTTACATGTGTTTCACTCCAGAATCCTCTTTCTATATTAGTATATTCTTCTTTTGTGTATTTATTTATTTCTCTGAATCTATGTATTGTTGTGGTCATATATTAAGCTCATCATATATGAATTTTGTGTGTATTTGAATCTCCACCATTGTTGGGCTTGAAACTCTTGAATTTAAAATTTTTATTTTGAAGATTTTTTATTTGATTCAAAGTGGGTGTTATTAAATATTGCTTCTAGTGCCTTCTGGAAGTTCATGCTGAAATTTGATCTCATTTGGAGCTGATGTGAGGTGATTGAGATCGAATTTATCGAAGAAAAATACAGTTATCCAATAATATATCGCTACAGTATACAAATATATTATAAGAGTACATAGCTATACTGCAATGGTATACCGTGATAATCGAAAAACACAGTTACCTAACAGTATACCGTTATGATATACAATATACTATAGGAGTATATAGCTATACTAAAACAGTATACCGTTATGATATACAATATACTATAATGGTTATTATAATAATATGCAATATACTGCAATAATATGTTGTAATAGTATATAATATATCATAATAGTATACTTCAACTACTGTTTGTTGTATCATCTAGGTGCTATTGTGTAAAGCTAAAGTCATGGTTATAGTAATATTATATTGTTGTAGTATACAATATAATAAAACAGTATACCGTAATAAATAAGTCATTTGTTAAGTTTTAAAAATTTTGATGGAATTCTATACAAATAATATTAATTTTATAAGAAGTAGGAGTCAGAAAACATAAAATAGTAATATACCTATTTGGTATATTTATATGCAGTTTTGGTCTATTATGATAAGTATTCTGTAATAACATTAAATATTAATATGCCATTTTATTATACTAATATACCAGCTTATGTATCATCTCATGTCGAAAAGCGAAAAAACTCCTTCTAATAATTCTAATGATATATAATTTTGGATCCTATGTGCTTGAAATATTTCCAGTAATACATATATTTAGAAAAGAAAAAAATGAACTTAAAAAGAAAAAGATAAATAAGATATACTATATAGGTTATTTTTTGATAATTGATATGGAGAAAAATAAAATATGAAACAAATAAGGGGACAAAAAATACTCTATTAGTTTTTTTTAATTATATAACAAAAGGAAAAATAAATAAAGAAAAGGATCAAATGAGTTTCGTCGCCAATAAGCATCCTATGGTCCATGAAATAGGTAGACGGGATAAATACTTTGGTTTGGGTAGAAACGGGTAAATTATTTGTGTTGAGAAGGTATTTGTGAACTTATCCCTTAAATAAATAAATAAATAAATAAATAGATTTCTTTATGTTTTGCAGAGTACAAAACGGTGTACGAAAAAATTCATAATCTTGTCAAGGTGGCGTCTCGCCAAATAACTTCATCTACCACCGTGAGAAACTTTTTTATTATCATTTGTACAGTTCCATGAAATTGTCCAGAAAAATTAACTTAAATAGCCACTCACGCAATCGCATAAACTAAAATAATCGCCGAACATATAACATATGTGTCATTCATGTTATGAATACTTAATCCATAATCTATATACCGACTAGTAAAAATAAATAATAAATTTGTCCGATTATTTGTATGAAGGTCTCAAAATTAGAAAGCTTAACCATGCATGTTCAAAGGACTCATTATTGGGAATAGTTTCTTTTGGTAGAGAAAATTTTTACTCAAAATTAAACTTTTCACTACGAATTCAAATTAGTCGGTCTCACAAAATGGATAGGGCGTCGAGAGTGAGAAACAAAAGAAGAAGACTAATATACCTAAGAATTCTAATCTTATGTGCACTACTTGGTATTGAAAAGCTTACAAGAATGATATATTTGAATTTGATTTGGTTCCAAGTTGGATACTCACTGTTTTAAGTTCTTTTTTTAATTAACTTTTCCAGTGAATCTGGATGTGTTGTATATATCTATATTAAATAAGGGGGTGGGGGTGATTGCCTTACCTCCATAGATTACAACACGGGGAAAAAACATAGTCAGGTGATAAAAATATCAATCTCTATGACGTTAAAACGGATATCTAACTAAAGTTCACTTTGTCGTACCTAGTTCTAACACTAGGAACCTAAAATTTGTCCAAAATAAAGGGTCCTTTTGCTCTCCTTGGCATCTTATGTAAGGAGAGATAGATATTATCCTCCATAGCATTAGTTGCATACTTTGCTAAAAAAATCCGTGTAACGATCCAGCCGGTCGTTTTGAGAATTTAAGCTTCGTTCGGTGGTGAAAGGTCCTAAAACATTTCACGTTGTGTATATCGACCTGTGTGCGTGGTTAGAATCAGTTACTGGATTATCCAGAGTCGAATTGGGAGAGAATTTTCAAATTTTGAAGCTTAAGTGATCAAAGTTGACCGGAGGTTTGACTTTTGTGTAAACGGCCTCGAAATGAGTTTTGGCTAATGTCAACAGCTTCGTATGATGATTTTGGACTTAAGCGTGCGTCCAGAATTGGATTTGGAGATCCGTAGAGAGATTTGAAGTAATTTGGCGAAAGTTAGAATTTCGGCGATTTCGGCCAATAGGTGAAATTTTGATATCGGGCTCAGAATGGAATTCCAGGAATGGCTGTGGTTCAGTTGTGTTATTTGTGACTTGTCTGCAAAATTTCACGTCATTCCGGGTTGAATTGATAGGTTTCGACGCGCGTTTTCATATTTGAAGTTTTGAAAATTCATAAGTTTGATTTATGGTTTGATCCGTCGTTTTGGTGTTGTTTTATGAGATTTGAAACCTCAAGCGAGTCCTTGTTAGGTTATATGACTTGTTCGTGTGATTAGACGGGGTCCCGGGGTCCCGGGGGCCTCGGGTGTGTTTCAGATAGGTTTCGGGTCCATTCTCTCTCATTTTACTCTGTTGATTCTGCTATCTGGTGTTCTCTTATATGCGATCGCATAGACACATCCGCGATCGCATAATGTAAAATGAACCAGCCCAGTTTTCCTTAATCGCGATCGCATAGGCTACTTCGCAATCGCAAAACTTTGTAGGCTTCACTCTTCGTGATCGCACCCTCCTCTTCGCGTTCGCACAGTAGAAAATAGGGTTGGGGCAGTAGTGTCACGACCCAATTCTCCCTCTGACTGGGTCTCGTAACGGCACCTAGTCTATACGACTAGGTAAGCCTATACCTTAAGCAAAATTTAGATAAAACAGGTAAAATAACAGTAAGTGAAATAAAGCATAGTTAAGTCGACGCCGCTCAGCATTAACAGTAACTTTACCCAGAGCCCGAAATATAACAATACATCACAAGCTACTCTACTGCTCAATATGTACAACTGTAAATAAAAGAGCGTATAGTTTCATCTACAAGTACTACAACTTCAAGATAGGAAGGGGACTCGGAGATCTGCGGACGCTGCAGATTATACCTCGAGTCTCCTTATACTGCTGCTGCTGGCTAGCTGAGATACCGCGTACTAGGACCTGGATCTGCACATGGGGAAAACATGCTCAGAAGGGTGTGAGTACTCCACGTTCGGTACCCAGTAAGTGCCAAGCCTAACCCCAGTCAAGTAGTGACGAGGTCAGGTAG
>ML256676.1:0-11462 GCA_005239495.1 Nicotiana undulata
CTAAAAACATCCCGGGACCTACCCGAAACTCACCCGAGCCCTCAGAACTTCAAACCAAAAGTGAACACAATCTCGAAAAATCCTACGGACTTATTCGTGTAATCAAATCACCAAAATAACATCATAATCCTCGAATTAAACCTCAAAATCAATGAAATTTCTCAAAACTCCTTTAAACATCAAATTTTGCAATTTAGGTCTGAATCATGTCAAATGGATTCCGTTTCTTACCAAATTTCACAGACATCACAAATATATTATATTGGACCTGTACCGGGCTCCGGAACCATAATACGGGCCCGATACCACGGGTTTCACATAGAATTTCATTTTCAAAAACCATTATATTTTCCAGGAAACAATTTTCTTTAAAAGTTCATTTCTCGGACTTGGGACCTCGGAATTCGATTCCGGGCTCCCGCCCAAGTCCCATATTTTCCTACGGACCCTCCAGGGCCGTCAAATCACGGGTCCGGGTCTGTTTACCAAAAATATTGACCATAGTCAACTCTACTTCAAATTTCAACACAAGTTTATTATTTTTTTCAGTTTTTCACATAACGGCTTCCCGGTTACATGCCGGGGCTGCGCACGCGCATCGAGGTGGGACATAAGGATGCTCTCATGACCTCGGAACACCGATTTAGCTAAGATTACACGGGATGACCTTTTGGGTCATCACAATCTCCACCTCTAAAATAAACGTTCGTCCTCCAACGGACATAGAAAGATACCTGAATCGGGGAAAAGATGGGGATACCGGCTCCGCATATCCGGCTCGGACTCCCAAGTAGCTTCCTCAACAGGCTGCCCTATCCACTGAACACGAACCGACGGATAACTCTTTGATCTCAACTGACGAACCTGCCGAGCTAATATGGCTACCGGCTCCTCCTCATAGTCAAATCCTTGTCCAACTGGACACTGCTGAAGTCAAGTACATGAGATGGATCGGCAATATTCTTCCGAAGCATAGATACATGAAACAATGGATGCACGACTGATAAACTCGGTGGTAAAGCAAGTCTGTAAGCCACCTCTCCTACCTTCTCAAGAATCTCAAATGGACCAATGTACCTAAGGATCAACTTGCCCTTCTTTCCGAACCTCATCACGCCCTTCATAGGCGACACCCGGACCAGCAATACCCAGTCTCCTATCATAAATGCCAAATCACGAACTCTGCGGTCTGCATAAATCTTCTGCCTGGACTGAGTTGTACGAAGTCTATCCTGAATGATCTTCACATTGTCCAAGGCATCCTGAACTAACTCTGAACCCAACAATCTAGCCTCTCCCGGCTCGAACCACCCAATTGGCGACCGACACCGCCTACCATACAACGCCTCATAAGGAGCCATCTAAATGCTCGACTGGTAGCTGTTGTTGTAGGCTAACTCAGCTAAAGGCAAAAACTGGTCCCATGAACCTCCAAAGTCAATGACACATGATCGGAACATATCCTCCAAGATCTGAATAGTGCGCTCAGACTGCCCGTCCGTCTGAGGATGAAATGATGTGCTCAACTCAACCCGAGTGCCCAACTCACGCTGAAATACTCTCCAGAAATGGGAGGTAAAATGAGTACCTCGGTCAGAAATAATAGACATGGGCACACCATGCAAGCGAACAATCTCCCTGATGTAGATCTTTGCTAACGTCTCCGAAAAATACGAAACTGATACAGGATTGAAGTGTGCTGACTTGGTCAGCCTATCCACAATGACCCACACCGCATCAAACATCCTCTAAGTTCGTGTGAGCCAACTACAAATTCCATGGTAACACGCTCCCACTTCCACTCAGGAAGCTCAATCTGCTGCATCAAACCGTCGGGTCTCTGGTGCTTGTACTTAACCTGTTGACAGTTCAAGCACCGAGCTACATATGCCACAATGTCTTTCTTCATCCTCCGCCACCAATAATGTTGCCGCAAATCCTGGTACATCTTTGCAGCGCCCGGATGAATGAAATACCGAGAACTATGGGCCTCCCACAAGATCAACTCACGAATACCATCAACATCAGGCACACAAATACGACCATGCATCCTCAAGACTCCATCATCATCAATTGTAACCTGCTTGGCACCTCCGTGCCGGACCGTATCTCTAAGGACACATAAATGACGATCATCATACTACCGGTCTCGAATACGATTAAATAATGAAGAATGGGCCACAGTATAGGCCAAAACACTGCCAGTCTCTGACACATCCAATATCATGAATCGATTGGCCAAGGCCTAAACATCTAATGCAAGCAGTCTCTCCCCGACCGGTATATAGGCAAGACTACCCATGCTGGCTGACTTCCGGCTCAAAGCATCGGCCACCACATTGGCCTTTCCCGGATGATAAAGAATGGTAATGTCATAATCCTTCAACAGCTCTAACCATCTCCTCTGTCTCATATTCAACTCTTTCTTCTTGAACAGATACTGCGAACTCTTATGATCTGTGAACACCTCACATGACACAGCGTACAGATAATGCCTCCAAATTTTGAATGCATGAACGATGGCTGCTAACTCTAAATCATGAACTGGATAGTTCTTCTCATGAACCTTCAGCTGACATGAAGCAGTAAGCTATAACTTTGCCATCCTACATCAACGTTGCACCAAGTCCAACCCGTGAAGCATCACAATATACGGTATATGGCCCTAAACATGTGGGCAAAACTAACACTGGTGTCGTGGTCAAGGTTGTCTTGAGCTTCTGAAAGCTCGCCTCACACTCATCAGACCACCTGAACTGGGCACCCTTCTGAGTCAATCTGGTCATAGGGGCTGCAATAGATGAAAAACCCTCCACAAACCGGCGATAATAGCCTGCTAAGCCCAAAAAACTCCAAATCTCTGTAGCTGAGGTGGGTCTAGGCCAATCTCTGACTGCTAAAATCTTCTTGGGATCCACCTGAATACCCTCTGCCGACACCACATGACCCAAAAATGCTACCGAACTCAACCAGAACTCACACTTGGAAAATTTGGCATACAATTGACTATCCTTTAGAGTCTAGAGGACGACTCGAAGATGCTGCTCATGCTCCTCTCGGCTGCGGGAGTATATCAATATATCATCAATGAAAACAATAACAAACGAGTCCAAATAGGGCCTGAACACTCGGTTCATCAAATCCATAAAAGCAGTTGGGGCATTTGTCAATCCAAATGACATCACCAAGAACTCATAACCCATACCGAGTGCGAAAGGTTGTCTTAGGGACATCAGACGCCCTAATCCCCAACTGATGGTAGCCAAATCTCAAGTCAATCTTGGAAAACACTAAGGCACCATGAAGTTGGTCGAATAAATAATCAATCCTCGGCAAAGGATACTTATTCTTGATAGTAACCTTGTTCAATTTCCGGTAGTCAATACACATTCTCATATAGCCATCTTTCTTCTTAACAAACAACACTGGGGCACCCCAAGGGGAAACACTAGGCCTAATAAAGACTTTACCTTAGAAATCCCATATCTGCTCCTTCAACTCCTTCAGCTCTGGCGGGGCCATACGATATGGCGGGGTAGAAATGGGCTGAGTACCCGGAGCCAAATCAATGCAAAAATCAATATCCCTGTAGGGTGGCATACCTGGCAGGTCAGCAGGGAATACCTCTGGAAACTCGCGAACGATGGGCAAAGACTCCATAGAAGGAACCTCGGCACTAGAATCACGAACATAGGACAAATAGGCCAAACACCCCTTCTCGACCATGCGCCGAGCCTTCATATATGAAATAACTCTACCGGAAGAATAACTAGGAGTCCCTCTCCACTCCAAACGAGGTACTCCTGGTAAGGCCAAGGTCACAATCTTGGCATGACAGTTCAGAATAGCATGGTAGGGAGATAGCCAATCAATCCCCAAGATGACATCGAAATCAACCATATCAAGAAGCAAGAGATCTACACGAGTCTCCAGACCACCAATAACCACTAAGCATGAACGGTAGACTCGATCTACCACAATAGAATCACCCACCGTTGTAGATACATATACATAGGTAATCAGGGAATCACAGGGCATAATCAGATAAGGAGCAAAATATGAAGACACATAGGAGAATGTAGACCCCGGATCAAATAAAACCGAAGCATCTCTGCTGCAAACTGAAACCATACCTGTAATAACTGCATCAGAGGCCTCAGCCTCAGGCCTGGCGGGAATAGCATAGCATCGGGGTTGAGCCCTCCAACCTGAACATGTCTGGGTCGACCCATTGCGGCCTAACCTCTACCTCTCATAGCATGTCCTCCACCTCTAACTGTCTGGCCTCCACCTCTAGCACCTCGACCTCCACCTCTAGCTAGCTGAGGGGGTGGGGGTGCACCTAGTGCGGGAATTATAGCACGGGAACCCTCATACTGAGAACCACTAGAAGCTCGGGGACAAAACCTGGAAATGTGCCCCATACCACCGCAAGTGAAGCAAGACCTCGGCTTCTGAGACTGATGGCCCTAAAACTGTCCATGTCGACCAGAATAACCACCCTGGAAGCTCTGAAGCGGCGGTGCACTGATAGGAGTTGCTGGTGCACTACGGGATAACTGAAGCACTGACTGGAATGTCCTATGAGGATGACCTCTGCCAAAGGAATATCTGCCTCCATATGAGGCACCACTGAATCGACCAAAATGACGAGGCTTCTTGTCAAACCCCTAACCACTGCCCTGTGATAAGACCATCTCAATATGCCTGGCCACATTGGCCACCTCCTGGAACGAAATATCAGTACCTGTCTCTCTGGCCATCTGGAGTCTAATAGGTTGAGCTAGCCCCTTAATAAACCTCCTCACCCTCTCTCGATCTGTGGGAAGTATCATGATAGCATGTCGGGCCAAAGTGATAAACCGAGTCTCATACTGGGTGAATGTCATAGAGCCCTATTGGAGATGCTCAAACTGCCTCCGAAGATCCTCATTCTGAGTAACTGGTAGAAACTTCTCCAAGAACAACTCGGAGAATTGAGCCCAAGACAACGGCGAAGATCCAACTGGCCTGGTCAAGAAATAATCCCTCCACCAAGCCTTGGCGAGGCCAGAAAGACGGAATGTGGCAAAATCAACCCCATTGGTCTCCACAATCCCCATGTTCCGAAGAACCTCATAGCAACTGTCTAAGAAATCCTGGGGGTCCTATGATGGTGCACCAGTGAAAGTAGTAGGAAATAACTTGGTGAACCGATCCAATCTCCAGAAAGCATCGACACACGTAGATTCTCCCTCGATTTCCTGTGCCACAATACCCGGCTGGGCTGCTCCAGCTGTCTAAGGTGCTGGAGTCTGGAACTAAGTAGCTAGCTGCTCTGGTGTGCGAGTGGCAAGAGTCTGAGCCCCTCCCCCAGCCTGAGAGACGGCTGGTGTTGTATGAAGAAAACCGGCCTGAGCCACGCTCTCCATAACGCCCACTAAGCGGACCAGAGCGTCCTAAAGAACCGGGGTGGCAATGAACCCCTCTGGAACCTTAGTTGGTCCGACCGAAACCGTCTGAGCAGGAACCTCACCCGGCAAAGTCTACCTGTGGGTCCTCTACTGGGGCTGTTGCTCTTGGCCGAGCCATGTCCCTTCCTCGGCCTCTAGCACAGCCTCGACCTCGTCCTCGGCCCCTTGTAGGAGCTGCAACTGGAGGATCGGGATGCTGATCGGTAGATGAGAAAGCGTGCGTTCTCACCATCTGCAAGAGAGTAGAATAGAAACTCAATTAGCATTTAGAAGTCAAATCGCACGACAGAGAAGAATAGATGTGAAGTTATTCCTAACTCTGCAGTCTCTAGGGGATAAGTACAGATGTCTACGTACTGATCCCTCAGACTCTACCAAGTTTGTCCGTGAATTGTGAGACCTAAGCAACCTAGTGCTCTAATACCAACTTGTCACGACCCGAAATCCCACCGTCGGGATCGTGATGGCGTCTAACGTTGAACCCGCTAGACAAGCCAACGTTCCAGTTATTACAACTTATTTCCTTTATTATTTAAGTAGTTACAAGTGAAATACAGTAACAAGTAGAGATAAAGCGCTGAAGAATGAAATATATCAACTTAAGTGCATAATTTATCCAAATCCGTAATACAACTCCCAGAAAGCGGTACCACAATTTTACGGACTATCTAAGAATGCTAAAAACAACGGTCTGGTAATCAAATACCACTGTCGCCGAAATACAAAGGAAAGACAGGATAAGGAAATAAGATAGGAGGAGACGTCAAGGCATGCGAACGCCTGCAGGACTACCTCAGTATCTCCTGTGGACTTAAGGATACTCCCTCGATCAATGCCCACTGGGTCCGGTACCGTAATCTGCACAACATAAAGAAGTGCAGGTGTAGCATCAGTACAACCGACCCCATGTACTGAGTAAGTGCCGATCCTAACCTCGGCGAAGTAGTGATGAGGCTAGGGCACGACAAATAACAAATACATGTGCAGTTCTATAATATATAGCAGGAATAATGACAGGAAGTAAACAATTAAGTTCAAAACAGGTAAAACATGCTGGGGAGACAAGGGGAAAACAACTACTGAAAAGACGGGGCAAGACCATAATTGAAATATTAAGTAGCATCAAGAATTAACAACTCTGAACAATTAAGTAAACAGAAACGGGACGGCATGTCCCCTCGTGCTAAAATGTCATAACACACTGCACGGAATGTCCCCTCGTGCATAAATATCAGTAACACGGCACGGAATGTCCCCTCGTGCATAAATAATCAACATCACGGCACGGAATGTCCCCTCGTGCATAAATAACCACAACACGACACGGAATGTCCCCTCATGCATAAATAATCACAACACGGCACGGAATGTCCCCTCGTGCATAATAAACAACATCACGGCACAGGATGTCCCCTCGTGCATAAATATCAATTACACGGCACGGAATGTCCCCTTGTGCATAAATAATCACAACACGGCACGGAATGTCCCCTCGTGCATAATAAACAACATCACGGAACGGAATTTCTCCTCGTGCATAAATAATCACAACACGACACGGAATGTCCCTCATGCATAAACAACACAAAACAATAATTGACAGGAAAATTAACAATAAGAAACCTCAAGTACGCAGAAATAATCAACAAGAGTAATACCGTCCCGGCAAGGGACGCAGCTATAACCAAACCTACACAGATATATAACTTACCAACATATTCCTCAACCGAACCATTACTCAACAGTACTCAGAACTTAGAATTACCATCAAATGAACAACTACCAAATGATATCAAATCCATAAATACAGTAAACTTCAATGAAAATCATATAATTACTCATATTCGACTCACGGGCATGCTTGACCACAACATATAGGTACTCGTTACCTCACCTATACATTGGACATGGAATAACACGTAGCAAATAAGACTCAACACCTATTCTCTCAAGCTAAGGTTAGGCCAAACACTTACCTCGATGCCACGAACACAATTCAAGCCTCAACTACCGTTTTACCTCTTGATTCCACCACCAACTCGCTCGTATCTAGCCACAAGTTACTTAATTATATCAATAAATGCTAATTTAATCAATTCCAATGCATGGAAATGAGTTTTCTAATATTTTCCCTAAAAAGTCAAAATCGAATCCGGGCATGCTTGGTCCAAACCCGAAATTCAGACCAAAACCTGATTACCCATTCACCCTCGAGCCCAGATATATATTTGGTTTTGGAATCCGACCTCAATTTTGAGGTCTAAATCCCCAAATTTCAATATTCTTAAGTTTTACCCAAAATTCCCAATCCCACCATGAAAACCCTAGATTCTAGGATGAAATCTTGTAAAAAGAAGTTAAGGATTAAAGAAAATAAGTTAGAAATCACTTACTAATATTTTGGAGAAGAAAGAGTGTTTGAAAAATCGCCTCTTATGTTTTTAGGATTTCAAAAAATGAAAAATAATTGAAAATTCATTTTAATTACTGCTATTTCCTTGTTATAGCTTGGTTATACTGTTATTGATGTATTAGAGTTGGTAGACTTGAAATCGAATGGTTGTAGTGAGAGTTCAGTTAATTAGCCTTAAAATGAGAAAAGTCAACTGAGAGTTGACTTATTGGTAAACAACCTCGGAATGCAGATTTTATGGTTCGAATAGCTTCGTTAGGTGATTTGGGACTTAGGAGTGTGTTCAGAATAATTTTGTGATGTCCGGTGTAGAATTAGGCTTGAATTGGCGAAAGTTAGTTTTTGGTGATTTCGGGTCGACAGTGGAAATAGGCTATCGGGGTTGGAATTTAATTTCGACAATTGGAACAGGTTCCTAATGTTATTTTGGACTTGTCTACAAATTTTCAGGTCAATCGGAGTTGATTTGGATAGTTTCGACATCATTGGTGGATTTTAGAAATATCAAAGTTCTTAGGCTTGAATCCGATGTGAATTTGGTGCTTTGATGTTAGTTTTGGTGTTTTGAGAGTGCAAATAAGTTTGAATGATCATACGTGATGTGTTGGTAAGTTTGGTTGAGGTCCCGAGGGGCTCGGGATTGATTTCGGGCGATTAACAGACTCAATTAGACTTAAGGAAAATGTTGTTTTTGCTGGTATGATGTTGCAGAGAAACTATGCTTCGCGTTCGCGGGTGGGGTCCTGCGTTCGAGAAGGGTTAGCTTGGGAGGCTTCAGGTTTTTTCTTCGCGTTCGCGGAGAGATGGGTGCGAACGTTTAGGTCTAGGGAGAGGAAGCTCTGCGTTCGCGGTTGAATGAATGCGTTCGCGAAGAAGGTTGGGGACCCCAGGAATTCGCGGAAGGTGGACCAGGTTGTGCATCGCGAACGCGACCCACTTGGTGCGTTCGCGTAGGGTAATGTAGGCCTGGATACTGTTGTGCTTCGCGAACGCGGGGAGGGGGCCGCGTTCGCAACGAACAAATAACTGGGCATTATTTAATTAAACCCTCCGCGACCTAAACCCTTTTTACACCACTTTTGTACGGACAAAGAGCTTTGGGGGCGATTTTTGAAGAGGAAAATCAGTGTTCTTCATAGAGGTAAGTGTTTGATCATTAAAACTCGATTATGGATGATTATAGAACATAAAACCAGTGTAAATTCATGCAAAATCAGTAGAAAAATTGGGTTTTAGGGCTTGAGATTATGAGACCTTTAGGGGTCGATTTGAAGGGTCAAACGAACTCCAATTTTGGCATTCTTTATATGTAAGGACTCGTGAGAGGACGAATAACACTTTTGTATAAAAATTTCTGAGTTTTGGGATGCGGGCCCGGGGGTCGGGTTTTGACCGGTTTCGGAATTTTGGGCTAAATTTAATATCTTTCGATGGGAAATTGTTCCTTAAGCACATATTGATGATAAAAATCTGAACTTGGTAGATTTGGAGCCTTCGGAAGTTGATTCTAAAGACAAGCGCATTGCGGAATAGTTTTCGGGCTAGTTTTGAGGTAAGTAATGTCTTTAAATCCTGTCCTGAGGGTATGAAACCCCGGACTATGCACCCTTTCACGGGTTTTGAAATACAAAGGTTGAAACTTTGGAGATATATTCCTTACTTAGGCGACTATTGAGTTGCGAAGACGGCTTTTAAAGCTTATTTCCAATAGTACTATATATACTTGATATGATTTGGATTGTAAGCCATGTTTGGGGCCTAGTGCCGATTTGTTTACCCCTTGGGGGATGTTTTGCTATTTTCCTCACTGATATGTTATGATTTTTCACTCAGTCTTTTTTGTGAAATTGTTTTGACACTCAGAGTATTTTGATACTAATTCTTGAAAATGAAACACTGTTTTTGGGTCGAGAACCCGGTATATTATGGCCTGAAGGGGCAAATAGAGAGTGTCTGATTGAGTGAGGCTGCTGACTTATATTGTGAGGATGTTATGATATGAGTGAGGCTGCTGGCCTATATTGTGAGGATGATATGATATGAGTGAGGCTGCGGACCTATATTGTGTGTGATTTATGCCATGATGTGGCTTATTATAGTGCTTGGGTTGTAGGAGACCCTCCGGAGTCTGTACACACCCCTAGTGAGCGCAGGTACCTAATGAGTGATGCCCGCAGGGCTTATGCAGAGTGATTGTGAGGTTGCCTGATGGGCAGAGTGATTGTGAGGTTGCCTGATGGGCTAATTCTGAAAGATATTGTGATGAGAAATGATTATGGCCCGAGGGGCAGTTTTATGAAGATTTTTACTGAGTTTTCAAACTGTGATTTACTTCGTTTTCAAACTGGGTTTTTACTGAGAATTTTACTGAGATATTCTGATATTACACTTGGTTCAAAGGATTTCTGGAAACTGATTGCGAACTTATGTATTTGCTGAATACTACCTGGTGACTTGGTGTTTTACTGGCTTTTATGAAATTGTGTATCTGTACTGTGTATTTATATTTCTCATACTGTTATTTATTTGCATTACTACTGAGTTGGCGTACTCATAAAGACTCCTTGTGCCTCTGTGCACAGATTCAGGTACCAGTTTGGAGCAGTAGCTGCCTTGTTCGTTAGCAGTAGTTCACGGGATTTCTAGGTAGTTGTCCAGCGTCCACAGCTTCTCCATTTCCCTTCCTTATTTAGTTTTAGCATTCGATTCAGAGACATATATTATAGTTTTAGCAGAGTTTAGAGTTAATTATTCTTAGATGCTCATGACTATTGACTCCAGTTCTTGGGAGGTTTGTTTAGGCTAATATGGGAATGCTAAGACTTAATTATATTATTTGATGCTATGGTTGCATGCTTATTATTAAATTGTGAACTGTTATAATTGAACAAAAGCGTAGTAATGTGATGGTCGGCTAGCCTAGTTCCACGATAGGCGCCATCACGGCCTGTTAGGATTTGGGGTCGTGACAAGTTGATATCAGAGCTCTAGGTTGTATAGGACTCAACGGTCATGAGCAGGTTGAGTAAAGTGTTGCAGATTGATACAAAGACGTCTGTACTTATCTTCGAGAGGGTGCAGAACCCTTAGGAAACATTCCACATTCTGGAATTCTTATCGTGCGAATCCATTTATTTAGCCAAAAGTGTAACTCTTTGAATTCTCTTCATGTATTCGAATGCGCACGCGAGCGCTTGGTATCAGTTGTGCGTCGGTGGCTTGTGACTTCCATGGGTGAGATGTGAATTGTAACATGTTAATAATGGGCCAGTCGAAAGGACTTGAGGCCGGATTTTGTCTGCGGCTTGAGTGTTGAGATTTCATTTGGGTGAGCACATGTGTTGGGGGACTTATATGTCCGTTTGTGTCCTTATTGATGGAACTTTGTGACTAGATGACTATATGGTGAGTGATATCGGATAGTTAGATGTATTCAGGTTGTTTGATTGTGACCAAAATAAATTGGCGGGAGATGTGGCAAGAACCATTGATTATTTGACTTCTGTATTGAGTTAGAATATGGCTTCGAGTTATGAGTATTGAAGGACCTCTCGTGTAGTTTAGTTGTGGAGTGAAGTGGGTTTTCCTGTTATGTT